>JAJPUD010005224.1:21789-72729 GCA_023553655.1 Myrmecobius fasciatus | reverse complement strand
TTTTTTTTTTTTTTTTTTTTTTTTTTTTTACCAAGGGAAAGGATATGTGCCAGGAAATACACACAAGAAATGGCTGATGTACACTATTGATCAAAGAAATGCAAATCAAGACAACCCTGAGGTACCACTACACACCAGTCAGATTGGCTAAAATGACAGGAAAAGTTAATGATGAATGTTGGAGGGGATGTGGAAAAGCTGGGACACTGATACATTGTTGGTGGAACTGTGAACGGATACAGCCATTCTGGAGAGTAATTTGGAGCTATGCTCAAAAAGTTATCAAACTGTGCATACCCTTTGACCCAGCAGCGTTTCTATTGGGCTTATATCCCAAAGAAATCATAAGGGAAGGAAAGGGCCCCACATGTGCAAGAATGTTTGTGGCAGCCCTTTTTGTAGTGGCTAGAAACTGGAAACTGAATAGATGCCCTTCAATTGGAGAATGGCTGAATAAATTATGGTATATGAATGTTATGGAGTATTATTGTTCTGTAAGAAACGACCAGCAGGATGATTTCAGAAAGTCCTGGAGAGACTTGCATGAACTGATGCTGAGTGAAATGAGTAGAACCAGGAGATCATTATACACGGCAACAACAATACTATATGACGATCAATTCTGATGGACATGGCTCTCTTCAACAATGAAATGTTTCAAACCATCTCCAATTGTTCACTGAAGAAAGCCATATACATCCAGAGAGAGGAATGTGAAATGTGGACCACAACATAACATTCTCATACTCCTTGATTGACGTTTGCTTACATTGTGTTTCCTTTATCTGATATATCGTTTGTGTAGATAAGATTTTTCTTGCACAACAATGACAAGTTTGGAAATATGTATACATATATTCGATTTGTCAAGTATTTTAACATAATCAACATGTAGTGGATATCCTGCCATCTAGGGGACGGGTGGGGAGTTGGGGGGAAAAATTTGTAACAGAAAGCTATGTAAGGGTTAATGTTGAAGAATTACCCATACATATGTTTTGCAAATAAAATAAAATTAAAAAAATAAATAAATGTATGAGGGATAAAAAAAAAAAAGAAATGGCTGATGTAGAGTAGAAAATCAAGATAAGTACAACTCTCCACCATTCATGAATTCATCACCTGTTCCGGACAGACCACATCCTTTAATACTGAAAGAAGTAACAGACATAAATGCTAAGCCATTTTCAGTGCCCTTTGAAAAGAGAATAGGAAAGGTGCTAGTAGACTAAAGGACAAATAAATTGATTTTTTTAAAAAAAGAATAAAGTAAAGTCTGATTTCAATTGCTAGCAAAATTCTTCAGTACTTCAATGGATCTCTGATCTTATTACTGAGCATGTTCCCTTCAGCATTGTGTCTTACAGCTCATCCAGATCTTCCCATCATATTTGATTCTTGTAAGTCCTTCAATGGGAGGGATCCACCCAACATACAGAATGTCTTTTTATAGTTTTTTTGACATAACATTGGTATGAATGGAGTTCTCCATTTATCCATCTGTCATTTTTTATTCTTGCTCCATGACTGATCCATCTCCTTTTCCAATCACAAATCTCCTATCTTTTTATGCTTATTCTAGTGAGTAATTCTTCATTAATAGTAACTTACATACTATTTACATTTGGTAGGTATCACTCTATTGTCATTTGCATGATTTGCATTTTTGATTCTTTGGACACTGTGGTATTTTAGGATTTGTAGTCCTATGTTATCTCCAGGAGAAGTATAGTATTTTTTCCCAATAGTATCTTGAGAGTCATTGGAAGTACTATGCAATTTTTCTCATAAATCTAATTTGCTGCCTTTCTTCTATTCATTTCTGGATGCACTTAGCTATCTTATATGGATACTGTAGATGGACATTTGTTCTCACCCATCCCTTGACACCTTACGCTTTAGGATTTTCAGACAGAGTTCATTCTTATGTTTTTTTAGGCTAATTTATATAGAGCAGCAGCAGGGCTAAATGTCAATAAAAGAAACTGGTCCAGTATATAGTATGTGCTTTATAACTCAATTTACACAAAAAAGAGATGATATAAAATTGCACATTAAAATAGCTGTCTTTACAGTAATTCTCAGTAGGCATTTGCATTTTAATCAGCCTGTTTTCAACCTCTAGATCTAACTGGCATGTAATTAACTCTTTGTACCTGTTTGTTCTTCATAGGGCTCTCAGGAGAATCAAGTTATATCCCTTATTCTGTCTCTCCATTGTTAAGACCTGGTTGACACTATGACCTGCATAGTAGGTATATGGAATCATCCTGTGTAGAATCAAGTTACTTAACCAAAGAAAAGAAATTGAACAAATTAGAATACACAGTGAGGAAACAAAACTATCATTCTTTGTACTCGATACTATAGTATACTTAGAGAATCAACTAAAAAACTAGTTAAAATGATAATTTCAGCAAAGGTACAGGATACAAAATAAACTTACAAAAGTCATCAGCATTTCACTGTATTACCAACAATCCTAGCTTCAAGAGACAGAAAGAGAAATTCCATTTAAAATAAATGAAAACAATATAGAGTACTAGGAAGTCTACCTGCCAAGACAAACCCAGGAACTCTATGACTACACTTACAAAACATTTTTCACACAAATGAATTCAGGTCTAAACAACTGGAGATATAATAAAATGACAATTCTACCTAAATTAATTTTACTTATTCAATTTTCCAAATTACCAAAGAATTATTTTTACAGAGCTAGAAAAAATAATAACAAAATTCATCTGGAATAACAATAAGTCAAGAATATAAAAGGAATCAATAAAAAATGCTAAGGAAGGTAGGTTAGTATCAGATCTCAAACTGTAATCATTAAAACAATCTGGTACTGGCTGACAATAGTGATCATAGTAAACTAGTGTTTGATAAACTCAAGGAGCCAAGATTTTGGGACAAGAACTCACTATTTGACAAAAGTTGCTGGGAAAACTGCAAAGTAGTTTGACAGCAACTAGGTATAGACCAACATATCATATCATCATATAAAGATAAGGTCAAAATGGGCACATGATTTAGATATAAAGAGTGATATATAATAAGAAAATTACGAGAGCATGGAATATTTTACCTATCAAATTTATGGAAATGGAAAGAATTTATGATCAAACCAGAAATAAAGAGCATTACAGCATGTAAAATGGATAATTCTGATTACATCAAATTTAAAAGGTTTTATACAAACCAAACCAATGCAGCCAAGATTCGAAGGAAAGCAGGGAATAAGAGGATGGGGAAGAAGTGGGGATTTTTATAAGTTTTTCAAATAAAGCTTCATTTTTTAAATATAAGAGAATTAAGTCAATTTTATTAGAATATAAGTCATTGCCCAGTTAATAAATGATCAAAGAATATGAATAGGCAGTTTTCAGATGAAGAAACCAATACTATCTATAGTCATATGAAAAAGTGCTCTAAATCACCACTGATTAGAGATATGCAAATTAAAACAACACAGAGGTACCAACTCACATCTATCAGATCGGCTGATATGACAGAAAAAAAAACTGCAAATGTTGGAGGGAATGTGGGAAAATTGGGACACTCATGCATTGACAGTGAAGTTGTGAATGGATCCAACCATTCTGGAGAGCAATTTGGAACTATATCCAAAAGACTATAAAACTGTGCATACCCTTTGACCTTACCCAATAATACTATTACCAGATCTGTATCCCAAAGGGATCAAAGAAAAAACAAAAGGATTTTTACGTACAAAAATTCTTATAACAGCCCTTTTTGGGGGTGGTAAAAAATTGGACATAGAGGAGATTGCCCATTAATTAAGAAATGGATGAATAAGTTGAGATATATGATTGTGATAAAATTCTATTATACTAAAAATAAAAATCTGGAAAGACTTATATGACCTTATGCACAGTGAAGTGAGCAGAATCTGAAGAACACTGTACAAAGTAAAAAACACTGACGATCAACTGAACGACAGCTTTTCTCAGCAATGCAGTGATTCAAGATAATTCTGAAAGATTTAAGATGAAAAATGAAAACAGATTGAATCATACTTTTTTCTTGTTTTCTTTTACAACATGCATAATATGGAAATATGTTTTTCATAACTGCACTGTATAATTTATAGCAAATTTCTTCTCAGGGAAAGGATAAAGGGATGGAGGGACTGAACTTAGAATTTTTTTAAAAAAGAATATTACAATTTTTATTTACATGTAATTGAAGGGGAAAAAATAAAAATTAAATGTAAAAAAAGTCTTCCACAATCTGGTTCCTGTTTCCCTTTCCAAGGGAATTTTATAATTATTTTTATAATTTTTATTTTTTCTTTTTATAATTATTTTTCCCTCTTTTTATATTTATAATTTTTTATTTTTTTAATAATTTTTATTTTTATAATTCTTCCCTCTTCATATACTCAGTGGTTCAACCAAACTGGCCTATTTGCTATTCTTTGTACATATTTCATCTCTTCTCCCTTTGTCTTCTCACAGTCTGTCTCTCATGCCTATAATGCCATTCCTGCCCTTTTCTTAGAATACCTACCTTCCATCAAAGCCTATTTCTATTACCGCCTATATATGCTTTACATATATTATCACTCATGAACCTCACAAGATTATGAGGTAGGAAGTAAAGGTATTCTTATCTCCATTTTACAGATAGGGAAACTAGAGCACTAGGTAGAATAAAAACTCCTTGAAGGGAGAGGTTGCCTATTTTTCTGCATATCCCCAACACCTAGTACAATGCTCAGCACATGGCAGGTGCTTAACACATACTCATTAAGTCAAATTGAAGTGATCTGCCCTTAGTTCCACAGCTAGGAAATATAGAAGGATTATCTGAATTCTATCTAGTAGGCAATACTACGTCTCACATAAAATCATGCTTAAGAAATGAAGAAAGAAACACTGAAATGGTCAAATAGATCAAAAAAAAAAAAAAAACAGTATGGTAATGTACCAAGAATGAGAGAGAACAGATGGCCAATGAAAATGGTTGCCCCTTGATGCCTGGAAAAGCACAGATAAGCACAAGATTTGCACAGAAAAATAACTCCTCTTGAAATCTGGCATATGGCTGGTGACTGTATATGTTGATAAAGTATCAGAGGTCACTACCTTTTTTCTAGAAACAAAAAAAAGGCATTGCACATGGAAATATCAAACCAGCTCTATAATGCAATGATCCCGTCACATCTTCTTTTGTGGCAGTAGTCCTCACACATTTTTGGTCTACTTCATCAAGCAAACTATTATGCAGGGTTACTCATCTAGGTTAAAGGTTACTACAACTTAAATAAAATCTCATTAAAAAGGGGTGCGGGGGCAGCTAGATGGCGCAGTGGATAGAGAGCCAGCCCTGAAGTCAGGAGGACCTGAGTTCAAATCTGATCTCAGACACTTAACATTCCCTAGCTGTGTGACCCTGGGCAAGTCACTTAACCCCAATTGCCTCAGCAAAAAGCAAAAAAAAAAAAGGGGGTGCTAAAAGGGGAGTAACAGGTTAGGGATAAAAGGCAGAAACCTGAGGCTATTATAATCTAATACATATCAAAAGCCTGAGACCCAGTAGAGCATTTTTTGCAAGCACAGATATCCTCCGCTCTCCAGGTTTGGGGGACACTACTCTCCAAGCTTTCCTCCTACATATCTGACCACTTCTTCTCAATCTCCTATGCTGAATCCTCCACTAAATCATAGCCTTTAACTATAGGTGTTCCTCAGGATCCTGTCTTGGGCCCTCTTCTCTTTTCCCTCTATACTATTTCATTTGGAGACTTCATCAGCTCCTATACACTTACTTAATTACCATCTCTATTCCGATCATTCTTAAATCTACCTATCTTGCCCCAATCTCTCTGTTGATCTCCAATCTCACATCTCCAACTGCCTATTGGACATTTTTATCCCTCACTGTGCCTAGCACAATGCTACCTGCTAAATTTTTGCTTAGTAAATACTTAATGAACAAATGAGTCAGGAATGAAATAGAGCAAGAAGGATGGTGATCAGAATCTCACTGATCATGCTGAAACTTATTGTCAATGCCTTGCCCCAAAGGATAGGAGTAAGATAAGAGTCTTTTTGTTCTTCTAAGAATGGCACCTTCCAACTGATAGGGTAACCATCTTCACCTTTATTCCTGATCCTGTCTGGGTGAGAATCAGTCAGAACTAGGTCGCATTTATATCTTATACCTTACCAGCATGAATGCTGGACATGGACTTATGAAGTCATGGGTTAAAATCTCAACTTGAATTATTAGCTCTGTGACATCGAGCAAGCCACTTGATCATTCTGAGCCTTAGGTAACTCTCTAACATTCATCTCCTAATTTAGATAAGTTTAAGACCCTCCCCCAGGGGAATCAAAATTCCCTGACTTGTTGGTTTGGGATATGTTAATAATTGTTAATTCTTGCCAAATATTTGGGGACTTTTGTGTGAAGGGTGGTATGGATAGAATTAGAGTTTTCAAAGGAGCCTACACAGCCACGGATGGTCCACAGAGGTCTCTTTAGGTGGCCTGCAGGCTGGTCTCTTGGTATATTAATATTTAGAACCTGGCAGGGTCTACACTTGAATCACTAATTTTCTAATGGCTTCCTGTCATTCCTGTCTCTGTCAGGATTGACTTACCAAAAGCTACTGCTCAGCCTCTGCCCTAGAGTTCCTTATGAAAGCCAGGTGTTGCTAATTAGCTGTTTCCTGATGCAGGGTTCAACCTAAATCTCCTGGGATTGACTCTTCCATCAGGGAAAGCAAAGACAAGTTCAAAAAAGGGTAAAAAGCATGAATATATTTTGAGATTTATATCTTCTGAACGCTAGTGTATATGCCAATTCTCACTGTAGCTCTGTCTTTCCTTGACCTTTACAATATCTGGAAGCCTAATTATTTACTCTAGTAGACACTCTTGTCCTTCCCTGGGTCTATGTTATCTCCCTTAATAAAAAAGTTATTAAATATCTACTGTGTGTCAGTACTGTGCTAAATGCTGAAGATACAAAAAGTAACAAAAGACAATTACTACTCTCAAGGAGCTTACAATCCAGTGGAGGAGACAACATGGAAACAAACATATACAAAGTAAGCTATATACAAGATAAATGGGAAATAATTAGCAGAGGGAAGGGACTAGAATTAAAGGGAGTTGGGAAAGGCTTCCTGTCAAAGACAGAATTTTAGTTGGGACTTAAAGGATGTCAGGAGCCCAATATCACTGGATCAAATGGTATGCATTGAAACATAAGGTATAAGAAGGCTGGAAAGATATGAGTAGGCTAGATTATGAAGAACTTTGAATGTCAACTAGTTTTTTTTGTTTGTTTTTTTAAATATTTGCTCCTGAAGGCAACAGGAAGTCACTAAGTAGGAGTTTACTGAGTGGGGGAGAGGGGTGATATGATCAGACCTACATTTTAGGAAAATCACTTTAATGATTGAATGGAGGATGGTTTGGAGTGAGAAGAGACTTGAGGCAGGCAGACCCACCTTCAGGCTATTGTAATGAGGTGATAAGGGCCTATGCTGGGGTTGTGGCAGTCAGAGGAGAAAAGGGAGTATGTTCAAGAGATGTTGCAAACACAGGCTATGGGCTTGTGAGAATCAAAGGCCAGGCTAGCCAACCTAGCTGAAGTAGCCAGGTATCTCGAAGGAGAGACAAGACTGTCATATCTTCTTGAACAAAGTCCAAGAACCTGAACCCAAGAGCTTTTGGAATAGCATTGTTTCCAGACTAGTGCCAGCAGCCATTATCCTGAGAAGCAATTACTATGGAGATGAAGCTTGGTAACTGCTCCTGCAGGTGTTACAGCCATAGTTACTGATGAGACAGAAAAGAAAACTCATGCCACATGCACAAAGACTCTAGTTTAACATCAGAAACTGATATGATTTTTATAGGTGGAAATAACATTAAAGAAAAGATATTAACAGCAGTTTTGCTGCTGTATCCTATGGATCTTTCCATTTGACTTAGATCTGAAACCTTCCATTCCATACCCCTATAAAAAGAATGTCAGTTCCTAGAGAACAGGGATTGTCTTACTTTTCTGTCTGTAACTCCACCACTTAATACAGTGCTTTGCATACAAGTAAGAACTTTAAAAAGGTTTTTTTCTTCATTCATTTATGAAGTTTCAATGCTCTATGAATCTGACTTTTGACTTTATCACTTGATTTAAACTGTTCTTAAACTGTTAAAAGGTCATCAAATCCAAAGGCCTTTTCTCAAGTCTTCTTCCTCCTTGATCTTTTTGTAGTATTTAACAGCTAAACCATACAAGTGGACAGGAAATCAACAAGCATTTGTTAAGCCTTTACTATCTTTTGGATATTGTGTCCCCTAAAGTTCTGGCCTGGCCTTTCTTCCTATGCTCTCTCCCTTAGTGATTCTATTCAATACCCAGGCTTTACTTATCATGTCTATGTGGATAACTTTCAATTTTCTCCTTCCTGTCTTTCTAATACATATTGGAAACTGGGTATTCTTTCAGCCCCCTCAAACTTCATCTAGGGCCTCAAAAACTTTCCTTTCCTCAAAGTTCCCTATTTCTACTGATGTCACCATCATCTCCTCAGCTACCCAGGCTTATATTGTCATAATAATCTTTGACTTTTCCCATTCCCCTACTCCTCACATTCAGGTACCAAATCTTATAGATTCTAACTTCACATGTCACATTCATCCCCTCTCTTTGTCCCCCAGTGAACCAGTTTAGTTCAGTCCCTTCTTGCCTCTTGTCTGTGTTATTTTAACAGCCTCCCAACTATTTCCTCTACCTCTAGTATCTAGCCCTTTTCAATCTCTCCTTCATACAGCTGCCAAAATCATCTTCCTAATGTACAGGCACCATCACATCACCACTACTTAAAATCCTTCATTAACTCCCTATTGCCCCTGGGATAAAATACAAATTCATTAGCCAAGCACTGAAGGACTTCCACCACTGGCTTCCAACCTATTTTATTTCCAACCTTATTCACTATATTCTCTTTCAGCTGCTCTGCAATCTCACCAAACTGCATTATCAGCTATTCCCCAAGTCTTGTCCTGTCCTTTCCTACTCTCCTGAATTTTCATGGGTTATGTCTTAAAATAAAAGCAACTTCTCTCCACATCTCCAGCTGTTAAAATTTTCTTAAATTCCAGCTTAGGTACCAACTTCTTGATGAAACTTTTCCCAGTCTCTCCCCATTCACTTCTACCCTCCCCTCCCAACAAGTGATCTCATTCTTCTCATGTCACTCTACTTTATATTACATTTTATTTTTGCACATGTCTTGTTTCCTTTATTAGATTATAAACTTCACAGCTAGGAGGTCTTCATATCTTCAGCTCTAGTGTGGTGCTTGGCACTTAATAAAGTCTTGTTGAAATGAATTGTTTTCTCATCTATTTATTGAATTGGTTTTCATCTTTTTATCACTAGATTTTTCACAGTGTTCTGCATGTAGAAGACACTTAATATTGATTATATATATATGTATATATATACACAAAAAGACATGGCAATAAGATTTTATATAGGATGTGATATTAAAGTTTTCTTTCTTTGCAGACAATAATAAATGTATAGTTAAATCATTTGTCTAAAATCACTCCAGGTGGAATGAAAAAATATGGTAAAATCGGAATTTAAATAATCAAAGACAGATCACATATCTAACTATCTTTCTTGACTTTTCCTAGAAGAGGTAGATGTGGACACTTGGAGGTCCTGCCAACACAAAGGCTTATTCCTAGCCCTTTTACACTGTGCACTAGACTCCATCGTATTTAAAAGGTCGACTCTGGGCATAGTATTTAGATTTGAGTAGCTAGGATTCTTTCCTCTAAAGAGCTCAAAACTTCAATTGTGTTCTAGATATAGTGTGCTTTTCCTATAACTCTTGTGGCTACCTGCTTATAAACTATTTAATCTGGAACTGGTTACTGGTTTAGTAGATAACACAGTTTTAATTTATTTGCTAAAACACTTGGCCTCTCAAACCCTTACCACCAGTTATTTACACACTATTGTTAAGACACAATGCCTCTGCTCTGTGATAGAAGCTTCAGTCACAAATGGACTTGTGTTATCTAGGCTTTAAGGTGGCTTATAACAGTGATTATTTCTTATCAGTTCCTTTTCTCCTATCAATCCCAATAAGAAAGGAGACCTGGGCAAAGCCAAGCCAGGACCCTGCCTCTCCAGTAGAAGATGGAGTTGAATTCCTAGTCTCTTGGCAAACCTTAGTCAGATCCAGTATTCTGAGCTCTCCTCCTGGGAAGTCTCCATCCCAACCCTCCCCAGTTAGTGGAAAGAATGCTGGGTACAAAGAAGGAACACGTGGGTTCAGATCTCATCTCTGGCACTTAGCATGGTCAAGACTTTTTCAGCCTGAATTTCTTCATCTGTAAAATGGGAAGACTATCTGTAGTACACATCTCACAGGATTATTTTGAAGTTGAAATGAGATAATACTTACCATGCATTTTTGCAAAGCTAAAGCAGGATGTAGATGTAAGTTATTAGTGAAATAAGTAATTCTAAGGCCAAAGAGATGAAGCAGAGGTGGCAGGTTGAAGTGCAATCATCAGCAACATATTCCCAATCAGTACTAAAATCACTCCCTTGATAACTCTTCTGGACTCTTCCCTCATGGCCCCTCACTAACATATTCCCTAACTTTTATTTCAGTGCCAGCTTCTAGTTTTCCCACATTATTCTCATATCTTTTGGACTTCTTTTCCTAAACTCAACAATCTATCAACATTTAATTAAATACCTCTCTCTGCTAACTTCTACAGTATGTCATCATCACAGCACCAAGATTTCCCTAGGTTTCCAAAGCTATGCCAAAGGAAGTAGGCAAGATCTGACAAGCTCATAAAAAGCTACAAAGAATCAGGTCGAGGCTTGGAACAGATGGTAAATTGGTTGTCCCGGGACCACCTACTTAAGTTTGGAGCTTACCACCAAAAGGTTGTTCACCAATTAAGACACAGAAGGGTTGAGATCTATATTAGTGGAAGGAATTGCTAATGGGATGAAACCACAGACCCTAGAAGTAATTATTTAAGTTAAGACCAGCCTCACTCTTCAAGGTAAGAAATGTCAGATCAAAGAAGTTTGTGATGGAGTGATTATTTTAGATTTATATTTAACACTCTTAAAAAAATCAGAGAATCTCAGAAGTGGAAATAACCTCACAGGCTATGTACAGTTTAACCTGTACCTGAACAGGAATCTACACTACAACATCCCCACCAAGTGGTCATCCAGCCTCCTCTGAAAGAACTTAGCAAGAGAATCCACTACCTCCTAAGGTAAACCATGTCATACTGAAACAGAATATTTAGGGAAATTTTCCTTCCCTTATGCCTATATACACCTCTGCAATGACTACCCTTAAGTCATAGATCTGCCCCCTATGGTCAAGAAGAATAAACCTAATTCTTCCTCTTTATGACAACCTTTCAAATACATGAACATAATTATTATGCCTCCCCATCTCCTAAGTCATCTCCAGGAATAAGCATCCCTAGGTTTCTTCAACAGGTCCTCATATGACATGGGAGTTAATCCTTGCATTATCCTTCCCACACTGGACCATTCTGGCTTGACAGTGTCTTTCATAAAAAAAATAATAATCAGGTATGCAAACATTTATCAAGTATCAACTATGTGTCAGGTACTGTACTAAATTGCCTAAATTTAAAATGGATATAATACTTTAGCTTAGGTCTGACTAGGGCAGAATCAAAGTGCTTTCATGTTGGGTAACATAAATATGAAGATCATCCTAGCTTTTTGGACATACCACTGACTTTTTTATTTAAATGTTTTGATGTCTTTTGTTTTTACATCATTTTAATTTCCTAAATCTAGTCCTTCCCTCATCATAATATAACAAAGAATAAATTAAAAAAAAAGTTTGACTCAACTAACGTATGCATCAACTAAGTTCCCAGAATATTAGTTATTACACATTCATAGTATTCTGCCTCTGCAAATGGAGACAGTTATATTTTCATATCTCCCCATCTGAGGGCAGGGCTTGGTCAGTACACCACATGATACAATAAGCATGTATTAAGCACCTCCTACATGGCAGGCATTGTGCTAACAGCTGGGGTACAAAGAAGAAAAAGAATTCTTACCTCAAGAAGCTTACAATCTAATGGGGAACAACACACAAAAGGATAATGAAAAGAGGGGCGATGTTTTGGAGACAGGTATGATGGTGTGGAGCTGAACCTAAGCATTGTAACTGGAGAGAAAAGGGCTGGCTGAACTTCTGGGCCTTTACTTTCATTTTCAATTTGGTTTTTGCTGTTTTCTCCATTTATGTCATTATGTAAAGGCAGCTGGTGGATCAGTGGATAGAGCACTAGGCCTGCAGTCAGGAACGCCTGAGTTTAAATCAGTCTTACACACTTCCTAGCTGTGGGACCCAGGCAAGACACTTAACCTCCCATTGCCTGACAAAGTGAATCCACTGAAGAAGGAAGTGACAAACCATTGCAGTATCTTCGCCAATAAAACCCAAATGGGGTCACAAAAAATAAGACATGACTTAAAAACAATTGAACAACACCAGTCATTGTGAGAATAATTTTGCTGGTTCTGTTTAACTTTATATCAGTTCATATTTTTTCAATTCTTTTATTTTTCATATTCATTAATATCCTATTACATTTAGTAATATCCTATTCATGTACTGCAGTATACCATTTGATAAGCATCTACTTTGTCTACAATTCTTTGCTACTATAAAAAGTGCTACCATATATATTTTGGTATAGATGAGGCCATTTTACCATTGTCTTTCAAGGGATATATGCTTGGTAGTGAGGGGTTTTTTTTAAATCAAAATGTATGGACATTTTTAGTCACTTTCTTAGTATAATTCAAAATCGCTATTCAGAAAGTTTGGACCAATTCACATTTTCAATAACAGTGTGCTTGTCTTACAGCAATCCCTCCAAAAGTGCCTGAAATTACCATCTTTTGTCTTTTTGTCAATTTGCTGGAGATGAAGCGAAATTTCAAGGCTATTTTGATTTATATTGTTCTTATTGTAATATCCTGAAGCAATATTCGATATGGTTGTTAATGGTTTGTAATTCTTTTTCAAACTGTTCATATCCTTTTACCATATATTCATCAGGACAATGGATCTTGGGCTTATATATTTATGTTAATTTCCTATAGATCTTGGACATCAGACCCTTGTCAGAGATGTGGAACAAAAAATGTTCCTGATGGACATCTTTTTTCTTATCCTTGCTTTGTTCGTTTTATTAGGGCAGAAGCTTTTTAATTTCATGTATTTGAAATTATTTTATCTTTTCCAATCATATCTATTCTTTTCTTGATTAAGAATTCAGCCCTTAGTGCTAGCTGGGAAAGGTACTTCATCTGGCTCTCTTCTAATTTTTTTTTATAAAGTGACCTTTAATATTCAAATCCTGTATCCATTTTGAGCTTATTGTGATATATGCATACCACTGACATACTGAGAATGTGGTTCTGAAAACCAGCTTTCCCCAAATCTGAGGTATAAATCAGACTTCTCCCTCTTCTATCATTAATTCCAAGATGGAAAGGTCACTTTCTACCAAGATTTCCATCTTTTGAAATTCAGAAACCAGTTCTTCCCTCTTATAATTAGGATCAAATCCAAAATAATACTTTCTCATAGCTTCCTCCACCTTTTAAAATAAAATTATCATAAAAGTTGTCAAGAATTCCTCAGCTATTTGATAGTTCCTAACAGAGAAAGCATTGCAGCAGACATCAACAACATTGAAGACTTCTATTACTATTTACATGTGTGTTTTATGATTTGTTTTCTGAAATCAGGTTTCTTTCTTCTCTATAAATTGTGCACTCCTATGACAATCCTGCTCCCTTTTCTCCCTTCACTTATCCTAACAGCAATATTTTGAAGAATGTTTTTCCTCACTTCAGTTTAGGGATTTCCTCACATAAGCATCTCTTAAATATCTATATTTTATAGCCATCACTAAAACAATTTTTTGGGGAAAACATACCTTTGGACTTTTTTTAGTCTTGTTGAATAAGGCTTATTATTCCCTAGCTATATTCCAGATATGGGTTCCAAAGCTCAGTGATGCCAAAGAGGTAGAATTTGTCAGTTTGCTAATGCATACCAAGTTCACTTTGCTCACTAGTTATACTTGGTGAATTTGTGTAGAGACGTCTGAAGTCATGGGTTTTGCTGAGCATTGCCTCCTGTAAACTACAAGTCCTTTTTTTTTTAATTTTAATTTTTTCATTAAAGCTTTTTATTTGTATAACATATGTATGGGTAGTTCCCCAGCGTTGATCTTTACAAAGCTTTCCATTACAAATTTTACCCCTAGTCCCCTCCCCTCCCCTAAATGGCAGGAAGTCTATGACATGTTAATAATGTTGAGTTACTCTACAAGTCCTTTTTACTATTCTTCTTCTTTTTATATTGTAACTGTTACTTGCCATGGTGTCTGGATTATAATACACAGGCAGGCTTTTTTTTTCCCTTTTATCTCTGTTATCTGCTTAAAAATCTTGATCATATTATTAGGACATTAACTAAGCAAATAGTTTTAATGGATCTTAGTTAATGTATTCCATCTTTCTTCCACACAATAGCCCTTCAAATACTTGAAGACAGATATCATATTCCTCCCAAGTCCTCTCTTCTGTGGGCTAAACAACCCCACTTCCTCCAACTTGTCCTCATGTGATATAATCTCAAGGCCTTCTCCCACCTTGGTCATCTCCTTTAACTGTACTTGAGCCTACTGATGTCCCCTCAATGTTCTCCTCTCTGGGTTAAACATTCCCAGTTCCTAGTCTTCAGTTCTCTCTCCAACCTTATTTCTCTCACAATATGCTAAGGCTTCTGTCTCCAGAGAATTTAATTGCCAAATTCAACAGCCATTTCTCAGGGCTCATAATCACAGACTGGCACACAGACTAGGACCCTTACAACATCCCATTTCTAAAAAAAAACAAGTGAGCATCAGAACTCTAAGGTGGAGAGTGTTAGGATATTTTATGTGCTATGCAATGCCATACAGCTTCCCTAAGAGACATTTTCTGAAGCCTGGAGAAAGGCAGTTTCTCAGAGGCTCTCTCCCTATTTCTTCTGGTACACAATGGGTTAAGTTGAATGTGCCTGCTGCTCCCAGGCTCAGTTCACAGAATCCTATACAATGCTTTGCACACAATGTATGCTCAATAGCTGTTGACCATTGTGTGTAGATTCCATCTGCTCAGCTACCTCTCCGCCTCCAAATGACTTCTGGGTCAGTCAGGATTGGAGCCCAGATATAGGAAAGATGCAAGTGAAAAAGGTAGGGGTTCCTTTTTTTAGAGGATAAGGGGAGAGAGCTATTATTTTGTTTCTCAAAAAATGCTGGAAAATACACAAACGCAATCCAAAGTACAAGCCATCCCAAAGTATAAAGTACAAATACTTCTCTTAAAAGTCTCTTTTCAAAGGATAGGCTCCAGCTGCAAGAAAAAGAGATCCTCTCTCTGCTTCTGTGGAAGCCAGAAGAAGGATTTCTCTTCCACACTCAGGCCGGGGAGGCGGAAAATGGAAGAGATGTTTCAGTTTCTGGTTTAAGACTTCCCCAGAGCTGCAACTTGGGATTCATAATAGCTTTTGTGGACTAACTTGGGAACCTACTCACTATATGTGACATCATTTCTATAGGAAAATGTTTTCCAAGTTCCAAATACCTAACTAAACAAATTCTATAAAGCAAGCTATTATTAAACTGGTACAGGAAAAGGTAATGTGTTTGATCTACCACTGAATTTTATATTTCTCATGTATGAAGAAACTACCATACTTCACATACAAGTTATGGATAATCTTTCTAAGAAGGATTTTAAAGAATTTCGAATAGGTTACTAATTGCTCCTTGTCGATTTAGGATGTGACAAGACAGATGATAATAAAATAGCTGATATTTATGGACATGTTATTTCCTTTGAATCTCACAACAATCCTGTGAAGTATTACTTTCTCAATTTCATAGAGGAGGAAACAGGTTAAGGGACTTGCTAATAAATTTCACTGGGAGAATTAAAATTTAAGTCTTCCTGACTAAGTTCAGGTCTCTAACAAGTCTACCATGGTTCATCTCATAATGTCAGAGTTCAAAAGAACTATGATTTCACTGCCCCAAGTGTGACAGCCTCCATGCCTTCCTAGATTGCTTTATGAGGAGTTGAGATAAAAGAGATTCATGCCCTGGTGGCTGCCTTCTGGTGCACCTCTTTTCCAAACTGGTCATCAGATAATAACCACACGGTCCTCTTAATTGAAGACTTTCCAACTTGTTAGAAGTTACTAAAATTTGTGCTCCTTTTAGTGTTGCCTTCAAGAAGCCAGGGTCACCTCCATACCACTGTGAGCCATGGGAAGGAGGAACATCACAATAACCCATTACAAAGTGAAAAATTCAGCCATACAACAGGTTCCTTTATCCATGTGATCCCAAATCACCAGTTTCAATTCTTCCCCACTCTACTAGCCAATTGACGGGTACTTTTCAAATAATGAAGAATACAATCCAAGCTGCCCCTTAAAAAAGTGCTTGCTGACAAAAAACAAAAAATACACAATGAAGAGAAAAAAAGAGATTGCATATGAAGCTATGAATAATTACCACAGGTACCATGCTAAGCACTGTCCCTTTTGGTATGACTTGGAAACCTCTCAGGAGTAAATTCTGTCAAAGAGAACACACATATAAGCATACTCTTGAAGTTAAAGGGAAATCCAGATTTCTCTCTCTGAGGGATTAAACGGTCTCTGTTCTCCCAATTGCATTCAGTATTTTTTCAGGGGCACTCCTCCCCTTTGTCACAGACTGAATAACAATAAAGTAAATTAAACTCTATGAACTACCTCCTGCATGACGGTGCTCTCATGTTTTCTTCAAAAATATTCTGAGAAGATGTTTCTAAGTGCATCTCTGCACAAGATCATTAATTCAGAGCTAGGAAGACCTTATAGGTCTGATAACTCAACGTCATCATTTTGCAGATGAAGAAACTGAAGCCGAGGGAACTTAGTGATATGCTGAATGTCACCAGGGTAGAGAGTGGCAGAGCTGGAATTTGAACCCAGCTCCTTTGACTCCACATCTAGCATTCTTTGCACTATACCATTGTGTGTCTTTGTCTAGGAATGATTCTATCTTGTTCTCATTTGTATTGCATATTTGTGCCATAGGTGTGTAGACTTTCCAAGCCCAGGATTATGTGATTTGCTTGAGAGCTTTCATTGGATAT
This sequence comes from Myrmecobius fasciatus, assembly GCA_023553655.1. Classification (NCBI taxonomy): domain Eukaryota; kingdom Metazoa; phylum Chordata; class Mammalia; order Dasyuromorphia; family Myrmecobiidae; genus Myrmecobius; species Myrmecobius fasciatus. Next base: position 55,431 of record JAJPUD010005224.1, on the reverse strand, counting down.
TGCTTTGGTCACCATCAGAATCTAAAGGGAAACCTTATTTTCATCAAGAATTTTCATCACATGAAGAAAGCCATATACACCCAGGGAGAGGCCTGTGGGATCTAAGTCTGGACCACAACATAGTATTTTCACACTCTCTACTGATGTTTGCTTGCATTATGTTTTCCTTCTCAGGTTTTTTTTTCTCTTCCCTGTACAGCAAAATAACTGTGTGTGTGTATATATATATATATATATATATATATATATATATATATATACATATATATATATATATTCGACCTGTCAAATATTTTAACATAATTAACATGTATTAGACTTCCTGCCATCTAGGGGAGGGGGTGGAGGAGTAGGAGGGAAAAATTTGTAACAGAAAGCTTTGCAAGGGTCAATGTTGAAAAATTATCTATGCATATGTTTTACAAACAAAAAAGCTTTTTTAAAAAAGAATTTTCATCATAACTCCAGAAGACTGGTGATGAATTACACTTCCAGCCTTTTGCAGAGAAGTGATGGACTAGACATACAGAATGAGTCATAGATTTTCATATAGGGTCAGTGTGTAGATCTGTTTCATTTGGCTATCTTTATTTGTTACAGGGGATAGATTATTTTGAGGAGTAGGGGAAAGAGGTGGTAGTAACAGTGATGCCCCAAAATAAGAAACAGAGTAAAAATGGAATATTTTTAAAATACAAAGAGGAAAATCAGAGGAAATTCAGAAGGAGACGGGCAGTCCAGACATTACTGGAATTACCAGGTTAAATAATACGTACTTAAAAAAACTGAGCTGTATGAAATAATTATCATAGCTCTATATAAGATCCTCTTTTTCTGTTCTTCATTGCTAATAGATTTATTTTGTTGATATTTGTAAAATTTATAATAATAAAAAGGGATAGGGACAGGGACTAGACTTGTAATTTCATTAGTCTTCTGTTAAGAAAATTCCCTCTACCAATGCAGGTAAACAGCTTCTCTGTCATGTAAGAGTCTCGGTGAATGTCCTAGAGCACTGTGATGTTAGGTACCTTGCCCAGTTCACTCAACCATTACATGTCAGGGGCAGTACTTGAACACAGTACTTGAACAAAGTATAGAATGCTACTGCCAATAATAAAAACAGAAATTTTAAAAAGTAATTTTTTTTTCCTTTTCTTTGTTTTAAAATTTGTTTTAATACTTTTTATTTGCAAAACATATGTATGGGTAATTCCTCAACATTAACCCTTACAAAGTTTTCTGTTACAAATTTTTCCCCCATACTCCCCACCCCTCCCCTAGATGGCAGGATATCCACTTAAAAAAAGTAATTTAAATAAAAACCAAAAAGTAGTAGAAAGAAAAGGTAGAAAGAAAAAAAGGAATATATCTAAACTATGACAGATGTTTGACAAGGAAGCTCGGTAAAGGTAGTGAAAATAGCACTGGACTAAGAATGAGAAGGCTTTGATTCTAGTCTTGGCTCTCCTTTGTGGACTTAGCCAAGATTCTCATTTTCCTCATGGAAGAAAAGGAGGGATTTTGATTAGATAGCCTCTGATGTCTTTGCCAACTCTTAAATTATAAATTCATTCATACTTATTAGCTGTGCCACATGGGCAAGGGAATAATTTTCCTGGGTCTCAGTTTCCTCATCTGTAAAAGGTTCAGATTGAATTAGATGACTTCTCAGAATCCTTTTCATTTCAGCTCAGAAATTTAGAATTCTTTACTAATTACATTGTTAAGGTAATTTAATGAAGAAGGCCTCTGTTTTGGCAAGATTATCTAGGGGAAAAAAATCTCATCTTCACATTTTAAGGCAAACCTTCCCATTTTGTCTCAGAGGAACATTCCACAAAAGTTCACTTTTCTTTTTCAACATATATCAAGTAACTAGAGGCAATCACTAAAAAATAATTGTAGGCCCAGAGGGAGCTACTTCTGAAATCTCATCAGTGAAGTGGAAAAGAGAAATGTTTGGGGGAAAAAACAGTGAAAACAGGTCATTTTCCAAGCCCTTTGCCAGGGATTTTTTAAGTGATTAAAGAGAGAGAAAACACAGCTTTTGGGTTCAATGGATTTTATTGCTGAACTATATCAGAGTATTGGAGATCATAAAATCCAATGAGCAAAGAGGATGAATCTGTTTACAGAATAAAAGGGCCCAATAAAAGATATAGTGATGCAACATGACAAATATGGAGATATGCTTAACATGATTACACATGTATATATCAGATTGCTTGCTTTCTTGGGGAGGGAGGAGGCAAGGGAGGGATGGAGAAAAATTTGAAATTCAAAATCTTAGAAAAATGAATGTTGAAAACTATCTTTATATGTAATTTGAAAAAAATAAAATTGGGGTGGGGAAAGGTATGTTGATTGTTTTACAATATACAAAGTGGTGTTGTTCTGACCACAATGTTCTCCATTTGGATTCATAATTTGCCAAGGCCAAAAATCACTCATGAAACTTTCCTAAGTATAAGATGCTTAGGATCATAGATTTCAAAGTGGAAGGAACTTAGAAACCTAGACCAAGTCCTTCACATATATTCTATAACAAAGGAAAACAGAAAGCAAAGGAGAGAGAGTAGTTATTTCCTTAATTCATGAGGGGAGTAAACAGCAAAACCCGGATTATTTCATGTCTGTGCTACTTTTTAGCTTGTAAAATTTTTACTTTATAAATAGGAATTTCACTGTCTCATCTTACAGAAAAAAGTACTTAGACTCAGGAAGGTAAGGACATTTAGCCATAGTCACAATATATTAAATGGAGGAGCCAGAACTTAATCCTCAATCCAAGGTTCTCTAATTCTAAATCTAATACTCCTACAATATTATTCAAACTCTCATGGTTGAACAAAAATTATAAATCATACAACAGTAATCTGAACAGTAACAGTTTCTTCTCTAGGGGGCTGTAGTGATTCAAGGGTAGAGTAATTGACACCATGGATTGAGTAACAGATTAGGAGTCAGGGTTCAGACTCTATCTCTGAGATTTATAAACTCTGATTTTGGACAACTACTTTAAACTCAATATGTTTCCATTTCCTTGATTACAAAATAGGAATAAAAATGTCTGAGGGTCACCTAAATGGCCCAGTAGATAAACCTTAGAGTCAGGAGGACCTGAGTTCAAATCTAGCTTCAGATATTTGGCAGTTCCTGGGCAAGACATAATCCTAAATGCTTTACCAAAAAAAAAAAGTCTGTAGTTTGTATCTCATAGGGCTGTTGTAAGGCTCACATACTATAGTATAAAATGCCTTACAAACTTTAAAAAGCCCTACATAAATATTATTATCACACTGTCCACCTGTGTAACCTTAGGCAAATCACTTAACCACCATGAGTTTCTACTGCCTCATCTCCATTTCCTCAAAATGAGGATATTGGACCAAATAACCTTTAGGATCCCTTCCAACTCTAGATCTATAATCCTTTGATCTTGAAGATAGTTATTGGCATAAAGACCATAATATCCCTTCTTACCCTTTATCTGACATTTTAAAAAGTGAATTTAAACCTTTCATTTGCAGCCTTCCCCCATGCTAAGTTCACGTAAAATATTATTAAAATCCAATTCAGATTTAGATCTTTTCATTAACAAGAACATGAAAAAGTTTGAGATCCTAACTTAAAAACCATAAAACATTCTGGCCTAATCATATATATCTGTCCATTCCATAGCTTCCAAACTCATACATGGTATATTCTTCACATTCTTACTAAGTGATATTGGATTTCTCTGTGTCACAGCTGGAAGACACACAATCCTAACATCCCCTCTATTGGGGCTAATTACAGCGGGCAGGTCCAGTACTTAAAAAGATAAGAGAAATGTCAACTTTTCATTACATTCTTCTGACACTGTTTAGCAGAAATTCATTCTTTCAATATCATCCTTTATTAACACCTTTATTCCAATTATGCAGTATATTAGCACCATTAATATTTAGTCTGATTCCTTTGCATACTATAATTAGTATTTATAAAGGTTACTTGTTATTCCTATATTGGATTATTTGCTGTTTAGGGAGAGGGGAGGAAGGGAAGGAGAAAAATCTGGAACAGTAAGTTTTGCAGGGGTGAATGTTGAAAACTATCTTTGCATGTATTTTGAAAATAAAAAGCTATTATTAAAAATAGTTACTACTGATTTAGATTAGTTACCTGGACAAGAATTTATCCATCATTGTAACAACAGAGGGCTTGGAAATAGTAAGAGCTTAAATTTTGATGGATTCCAAAATCTGGCTTTTGTGGAATTTCTAGGAGCAATAGGAAAATCATGTTAGAATTATCTTTTTTTAATTAAAAGTATGAACCACTGAAAATAAATGGAATAACAAATTAGATTCACCATCCTTCCAAAAACTCTACCATTTCTGTAGCCTTTTTTGTTTTCTTTTTTTAATGAAACGGCACTTTTACTATCATTTGGCTTAACTACACATCCCACTCATGAAATCTTCAACTGCCCTAAGATATCCACAGTTAAGTAGAAAATCTCACTGGGCCACTGCCAACTGTATCTAACACTGGATCCCAAAGTTCCAAAACGCACGATCTAGGTAGCTTCTTGTCGGTTCACAAAGGTCATATTTACATGTAATCAGTGGAATTTCCTTGTTGTCTTGATAAGATAAAACAAGGGGAAGTGTTCACTTCCAGGTGAGTGGAAAAGGGTAAGAGAAAGAGAAGATAACAGTGTTTGAGACAGGTGGGAATTTAACAGGCAACATTTCACTTAGTTACACATTCAAGAAGCAGTCAACTGGCCCTGCAGGGTTTCATTGATCACCTAAAACCCAGATTGAACATTTGAACATCCTCACAAGAAAAGCTGCTTAACTTTTCTTTTCCATAACATACATGGTATGGTGCCTGTTGATTTTTAATGTTGCGAGTGGGAGACTTCATGGGATGTGCCTGATACATGGGATGTGTAGAAACCTCAGCAAGGTTTCTACAGTTTGAGGGAGAAGGAAAAGAGCTAAAAAGGAAAAGAACTTTAGTTCACAAGAACATAGGCTATTCATAGCAGCACTGTCAATTGGAAAATGACTAAACAAATCGTGGCATATAAATGTAACAGAATACTATTGCCTCCCAAGAATCTACATCTACAAAGATGAAAAATGGCACTGCCTGCTAAGAACTTACATTCTTTTGGAGTAATAGAATGAATGAATGAAACATTTATTAAACTTGTAATGTGGGAAAGCACTTACATGCTTAAATGCTGGAGGCAGAAATAAAAAAAATCAGACAGTCCCTGCTTTCAAGAATCTCACACTCATCATAAAGGAAGGAAAGGGCCCCATATGTGCAAGAATGTTTGTGGCAACCCTTTTTGTAGTGGCTAGAAACTGGAAACTGAAGGGATGCCCATCAATTGGAGAGTGGCTGAATAAATTATGGTATATGAATATTATGGAATATTATTGCTCTGTAAGAAATGACCAGCAGGACGATTTCAGAGAGGCCTGGAGAGACTTGCATGAACTGATGCTGAGTGAAATGAGCAGAACCAGGAGATCATTATACACGGCAACAACAATACTATATGACGATCAATTCTGATGGACATGGCTCCCTTCAATAACGAAATGTTTCAAACCACTTCCAATTGTTCACTCAAGAAAGCCATATACACCCAGAGAGAGGGATGTGAAATGTGGACCACAACATAACATTCTCATACTCTTGATTGATGTTTGCTTACATTGTGTTTCCTTTATCTGATATGTCTTTTATGTAGATACGATTTTTCTTGCACAACAATGATAAGTTTGGAAATATGTATACATATATTCGATTTGTCAAGTATTTTAACATAATTAACATGTAGTGGATATCCTGCCATCTAGGGGAGGGGTGGGGAGCTGGGGGGAAAATCTGTAACAGAAAGCTATGTAAGGGTTAATGTTGAAGAATTACCCATACATATGTTTTGCAAATAAAATAAAATTTAAAAAAAAGAATCTCACACTCTAATGGGGGAGATGACATATCGGAAAGATTTTACCTGCAAGTCAGATAGAAAGGTCTCATGGTCTTTAAGGTATAGAGGCAAAATAGATGATAATCTCTCTTTTATGGCCTTTCCACTGATGAAATAATCTCAATATCTGATTCTGAGCTCTTTGACAGTGCCAAGTCATTGGTAGCAAGAGCCTTCTCTTTTGGCTCTTCGGTAGAAGTGACTAGGGCATGTATAAGAGCAGTTGCCAGGCCGCACTTCCTCAGGACTTATTTTAGGGGGTGATGGTTGTAGGCACTGGGATAGAAGTACTACTATTACAGGTTCAGGATCTTGGACTGTCCCCATAGGACCTAAAAAAGATAGTTAAGATGATGGTGGTTTGACTTACGTGGCACATACCATGACTATTTCTCTTGATGAGCTCATGGCTTCATGTTTTCACTTGTCCAACCATAACCTTTCTCCCAATCTCCAGTCTGACATTTCTAACTGCTTTTTAGATATCTGAAACTAGATGTCCTGTTGACATCTTAAACTCAAAATACCCAAAACTGAACTCACCTTTCCCCTGAAACTCTTCCTTTTTCCTAATTCCCAATTACTGTCCAGGGTATCACCATCTTCTTAGTCACCTAGACTCAAAATGATGACATCATCCATGCCTCCTTGGTTTCTCTCACCTCTCACATCTAATCATTTCCTAAATCCTATTTTTTCAACCTTTGTAGCATCTCTAAATATGCTTTCTTCTCTCCTGTAACACTGCCACCACTCTGGTGCAGGCCCTCCTCCTCTCATGTCTAGATTACTGCAAGAATCTGCTACTTTGTTTCCCTGCCTCAAATCTCTCCCCACTCCAATCAGTACTCCATTCACCTTTCCAATGGATCTTCCTAAAATGCACGAGTGACTATCACACCCTTCCCAATCAGTCAACTTCAGTGGCTCCCTCCTACCTTGAGGATAAAATATAAAATCCTCTATTTAGCATTTAGAACTCTTCATGACCTGCCCCTTTCCCAGTCTTCTTATACCTTCTTCCCTTTCATGTCCTTTGTGGGCAACCCTGCAGTTCCTTCCACAGATACTTTATTCCTGACTAAGCAGCTTCAGTTGCTGTGCCCCATGCCTGGAATGCTCTCCTTCCTCTTTGCTTCCTTCAATTCTTAGCCAAGTGTCATCTCCTCACAAAAACCTTTCTCAGTTCTCCTTAATCTCAATACCTTCCCTTTGTTAATTAGGTGTATTCGTTGTATATACTGTTCTCTTAGATTTTCTTATTTTGCTCTGCATCAGGTCAGACAAACCTTGTCACATTTCTCTGAATTCATGTCCAATAATTGATTTTTAAAAGAAGAGCTAGAAAACCAAAATCTAAGTTAGTTACTCTGCAAATTTTCATTTTTAGGAAGCCCTTAGACCATCTGTGTTTACACCTTTATCTCTTTCTAGGCTCTACTACCGACACTCTGGACTTTCCCCCCCCCCCCACCTTTCCAGTAGGGCTTACTTTCTCTTCCCTTCACTCCCCTTTCAGCTTCCTTTTATGTGTTATCTCTCTTAATCAGAATGTAAGCTCCTTCAGGGCAAAGACTGTTTCTTTTTTATTGAATTTTTATTCCCAGGAGTTAACAAAATTCTGCTACAAATATTTTGGGGTATATGGGCTCTTTCTTTTTATCACTTAACTTCTTGAGGTATAAACCTAGCAGTGAGATCTCTGGGTATGGATAGTTAAGTCACTTTCTTACCATAATTCCAAATTGTTTTTAATAATGCTTGGACTAACTTACAACTCAACCAATAGCTTATTGGAGTGGCTACCTTTCCAAAGCAATCTCTGCCAACTTAGTAGGTGTGAGGTGAAACTTCAGAGTTGTTTTCATTTGCAAGTCTCTTATTCTTAATAATTTAGAACAAAAGTGTAATACACAACCCTCAGCCTACAGTTGGCCTATGACACTCCTATATGCACAGCCCAACCAGATTAAAATGTAATTGAGAAATTTTTAATAAAATAAAAATATAATAGAAAATGTAAATATGTGATTTTCTATGTCAATATGGGATCCTTATGTAAGGTTTATTAGCCCCTTTTCCATTTGAGTTTCACACTAATGATTTGAAACAATCTTTCATAGTTATTAGCAGTTTGCAGTTCTTTTGAGAATTGTTCATATCCTTGGATCATTTATTCATTATCCTTATATATTCATGTTAATTCCATATACTTTGGATATCAGCCTTAGCAGGAATATTTGGTGAAAAAGATTTTTTCCCAATTGACATTATCTCTTCTCATTTTAACTTCATTGTTTTTGTTCATGAAAAAGATTTTCCATTTCATGCAACTGAAATTTTTTTAATTAAAAAGATATAATCATGTGACATTTATATCATTGTTATTAAATGTGGGGAACATCCTTCAGTCAATCAAGAAATATTTATTAAGCTACTATTATGTGCTAGACACTGTGCTAGGTATTAGGGATACAAGTCCAACGAAGATACATATATAAATATTTACAATGTAAAACACAAAGTTAAAAAATACAAATAAATAAAAGGTACTTAGATTCAAGATATTTTGGGAGGAAGGACACTAGCAGTTGGCAGTTTGAGAAAGGCTTCATGTAGAAGACAAGGTCTAAACTGCATCTTAATGGAAGTCAGGGACTCTCTGAGGCAAAGAGGTAAAGAAGGAAGCAGTACACTTCAGGCATAGAAAATGGCCAATGAACAGTCACAGAGACTGGAGATTTCACTTCATGAATAAGGACTAAAGAGAGCATGCAAATAGGACTAGAATGCAAATGAAAGAGGATGACTAATAATCACAGAGGTTGGAAAATAGGTTGGGGCAAAGTTGTGAAGGGTTTTAAAAGCTAAACAGAGGCATTTGGGTTTTTTTAAAATAAGGACAATAAGAAACTATTAGAGATTGTTAAGTAACGGAGTTATGGGGAGTCAGATTTGCGTAAAGAAAATTAATTAAATTGTTGTTAAACTTTTAAGCTAGTACCAGCGAGATAGTACCAAGAGAGAAGTGGAGTGGATCTGGAACAGACTCTTAAAGAATACCCATAACTAAGAGGCATGTTGTGAATGGTGACCCAGCAAAGGAAACTGAAAAAGAATAGCGATAAGTATGTGGTGAACGGGGAGAGATTAAAAAAAAAAAGAGGAAAGATTAGTCTACAATATCAAAGGTAGCAGACAGGTCAAGAAAGATTGGTAACTCAGTCAGGTTTCTGTGTACAGTCAGACCACCAACTCGTCAGAATAAAGAAACAAAGGTAAAAGACAGTCCCTGTCCTTCAAAAATTCATAGTTTACTGGGAGAAACAACATGCAAACCAATGCTTAATAAAGGACAAATTGGAAATAATGAACAGAAGAAAGATAACAAAATTAAAAGGAAATGGGAAAAACTTGCTGTAGAAGGCAAGATTTTACCTGGGACTTGAAGCCAGGAGGCAGATATGAAGATAATAAGAGCACCTACCTCCCAGGATTATTGTGACAATCAAATGAGATAATATTTGTAAGTGCTTTTGTAAATCGGAAAGCACTGTAAAAATGTTAGCTATTTTATCAGAGCAGCTAGGTTACAAATTAGACAGAGTACTAGGTCTGGAGTCAGGAAGACGCCAGTTCAAATCTAGTCTCAGATAGTTACTGTGTGATTCTGGGCAAAACATTTTACCTCTATTTGCCTCAGTTTTCTCAACTGTAAAAATGGGGATAATAATATCACCCACCTTCCAGGATTATTTTGAGCATCAAAATGTTATTCATCCTTCATTTCAAAGAGGACCAATCATATCATGGGGTGATATCTTAACTTTCCAATGAATTTAAACGAGACAGAGCTGCCAAAGTTGCCTTCCTCACTCTTCTAGAGTCATCCAAGTCCAATGGCAAGACAGAAATCAAGAAGCCTTTTCCTCTTCCAGTAAGAAGCTTGCAGACCAAACATGAGACTTGGCAAGAACAGGCAGAGACACACAGGGTACACTGGGATAATACTCACCTCTGCCCAGAGTCTGAAGTCAACTCAGGAAACTAAGGGGAATAAATCTATTTTCTTTCTTCTTCTGTTAATTGGAAGGGAGAAGCATTTTAAGGAATAGGCCACAGTGATGCAAAAAAAAGAGGAAGGGGAAAGCAAAATTTTGTCCATCTCTTAAATATACAGAATAGAACACAATAAAGTTGCACAGGATGGAATCCTAGAATAATGGCCAAACAGGAAAAAATAGAACTATTATGAAGTCAGGGATAAGCAAGATGCAACACAGAAGAAGAGTATACCTCCAAAACATCAATAAACAAAAACAGCTTACCCACAAAATCAGTTAGAATTCTTCAAAGAATGCTGAGACAAAAAAATTTAAAAATGATTTGAAAATATCTACAAACAAGCTCAAAGGAAAAAAAGGCAGATTGGACGCAAACCCAACCAAAATTCCTAAGGAAAGCCTAAGAAAGACGAAAAATTATTTTAAAAATCAAATAAGAATAAGAGAATATAATATAATAATAAATGGGAAAAGAAAGGAGAGCTAAATAAGAAAGTCATGAAAGAGAGATAAGTACCTGGTGAAAGAGGTACAAAACTTTATTGAAGAAAACTTTTTCAAGATTAGAATTGGCCAAAGAGAAGCTAACTCCATGAAACATCAAAAAATAATAATTTTTTTAAAAAGGCAAAGCTATCTAAAATGATTATAGTTTGGAAGAGCATTGTCTCTTTTATTTCCTTCAAGTCCCAGCCCAAATATCACCAAACTTTTCCTGATTCCCTTAAATGCTAGTGATCACTCTCACTAACTATATTTACTCTGTACTGTTTTCTCCTCTGAAAGAAAGTAAGCTCCTTCAGAAAAGAATTTGTTTCATTTTTTGTCTTTTCTGCCTTAGCATCTAGCACAGTGCTTAGACAATAAAATGCTTAATAAAGGCTTACTGGGTGACCGAATGATTTTATAAGATAAAGGAACTGAAGTTAAGAGAAGTTAAGTGGTGATTTACCCACAAAGATAGTGTCCAAGATGGGACCTATCCATTATACCATCCTGTCTCTTTTATTTCACACAGTATAACCAAGCAATGCATAGCTGATGAAAAACTCAAATATGAGGGATTTATTTTTTGACTTTACACAAGTCTCCAGGCCATCCTTTTGGCCTCAGTTTCCTCCTATGTAAAAAAGAGGAAGAGAGTCAAGATGCTAGATTATTGTTAATGTCCTTTCTAGTTCTGGCTTTAAGATGGAGTATAAAAGTAGTTTTACAATGACTAAAAATAATTGCCATTCACAGTAAAAAAGATTAGTTCCCAGCTCAAATCTGTTATAGGCACAGTAAGTAGAATAGAATGCATTATTTGTCTCATACACACTAATGGCTAAGGCAGAAATGTGGTATCCCTAAAGGTAAAGTGTGAAGAGCAATTATTTCAGAATGGCTAAATTACATCAGCTTTTGTTAAAAGTATAATGGCCAGTAGTGAATCCAGCTAATGGATGTACGTATCATTTACTGTATAGGTCTGGTGCATCTGCAAAAAATGATTATCAAATTACTTGCAAAGTCTCAGGCAACAACATTTGGTTTGGTGTAGGAAAAAGAGTGAGTGGATTTAGAATCAGAAGACCTGCGCTCAGCTCTACCACTTACTACCAGTGTGACCTAAGCCAAGTCACTTAACCTTTCTGGGACGCCTCAGTTTCCTCCTCAGAAAAAATGAGGGGATTTTACTAGATGATGGCTAAGGTCCATTCAGCTCTATAATCTCATGTATCCTCAGTTGAGGAAGATGAAGGCTGCCTCAAAAAGGGGTGGGGAGTTGAGGGGTGTTCCACATGATAATGAAATCCTCAAAGAGTAGATACTTCAGAACTCAATTACTGTTTAATTGAAATGACTGCTACCTAGACTTAAAACAAGATACAAAGGGAGAGTAATTCTGAAATGCTGCCATTTTTGAATCACTCACATTGAACATGATTTTACCTCTTAATAGATTAAAGGTTTCTGTGTCATGGAAGATCTGACAACTAGATTCAGAAAAAAGTAGGGGAAACATAAGAATCTTTCTGATAATGTATTATTATGATACATACTGTCACATCACAGACTGATTTTCCCATTTAAAGTTTTTATGTTTAAAAGAGGTTTATTCACCCCACACAAAAAAAGAGAACCCATAACTTAAATACCCTTACCAGGTAATGATAGCACCCTAGTCATAAGCTCTAAGCTATAGGGCATAAACTTTGAGATTCAAATGACAGACTTTGCAAACACACACACACATACACACACACAACTTAAACATTTCTAAATTTTCAATTTACTATTAATTGAAAATAATTTCAAAATAAATGTGTATTAATATCATTCGAAGAGATTTCAGAGTCAATCTTAAAGAAATAAACACTCAGAAAGGGCAATGGGAGCTAAGGGGTTAACAGTCAGCAGATGCTACACCAGCAGATCTACACAACAAGTAGGTAGTGGGGTAGTGAACCAGAAAAGTAAATCCAAAGGGTATAAAGAGGCCAGTTTGCCGAGGCAGGATACTGACAAAAAAGGGAAAGATGAAATATTAAAAACTAGTCATAAAAATCATGAAGAAGCTGAAATTCTAACCAAGGCATAACTGGCTCATGGAGGTCAGAGGAGAGGGAAAGAGAGGAGAGAGAAAGGGAACAAAGAGATAACTAGAACACAACTGCCATGTTTATTCTTTTGTCTTATTGGTACTAAAATGCTAATATATCAAGCATTGATATAGTGGTTTAATAAGGTTGCAAAGCATTTTACATGTAATCCCTTTTAATCACATTTGATTGTCAAGATGAGTCTGTGAGTAGGTACTATTTTTATTCCCATTTTGTTGATGAGGAACTAAGGCTGAGATCTGTGATGTCACACAACTAAGGCCTTTCTGACTCCAAGTCTCATATTCTAGCCATCTAAATGTCTTGAAAGCTACACTTCAGAGAAGTCTGAAGTACTTATGGTGATTTTCAATGACTCAACCTCCTTATGTTATGTTAAAGGCAAATTCTTTCCAGGATTCTGCTTGACTCAGGAGCTTGAGGCCAGATTGGTAACCAAGTCCTTTGGGACTGCTCTCCTCAGCTGCCATTAACTTTGACCCAATCTAGCAAAATGACCTAGCTGCTTTTGAATTAAATCAGGTGACATTTAGTCATCTCTGATTTTAAAATTTTTTTAAAGTATCTTTCTTGTGGTAACTGATAAGTACCTGAGTCCTAAAAACTTGTTTCCTTTTTCGTGGCAAAAGGAAAAAAAGAGCTGAGCAGTAGTGCGATGTCATTGAGAACAGAATGATCCTTGGGGTTATGTTCTCTGTAATTAAAGACTTTTCTGTGAGGATGCTCTTGCATTTTTATTATATTTGAGAAGAGTTCCCTCAAGGTTTCCTATTATTTGTTTCTTTAGTAGGAAAAAAAGTGTAATTTCATTCCCATGTGATACTGGTTGACTTTTTTAATACTTAGCTTGGTGTCACTAATAATGAGCTGAGACAGTCAGAAAATAAAGTGTCTTATCTGAGGAGGAACAAGGAGGCCAAGGTCACTAGATTGCAAAGTACATTGAGAGGGAAGGTTTCAAGAAAACTGGAAAGAGGAGGGCAGGTTATGAAGACTTTGTGATGGCAAACAGGGGATTTTATATTTGAGTATGAGGTGAGAGGGAGTTACTGATGATAGGGAGTATACTTCACTGCACATCCAGCCCAACATGATGAGTGGGGGGCAGGGAAACACTGTCAAACCCGTGCTTTAGGAAAAACACTTTGACTGCTTAGTGGAGGATAAATTGGAGCAGGAAGACTTGTGGTAAGGAGACTAATAAGCAGACTATTTCAATAGTCTAGGCCTGAGTTGATGAGCTCCTACAACAGGATGGTGGCAAGGGTCAGAGGAGAGAAAGAGACATATGGCAGAGAGATAGTATTATGGCAATTTCTACAGACTAGCAACAGACTGGGCAAAACAGATATGAGAGAGAGAAAGAGAGAGAGAGAGAGAGAGAGAGAGAGAGAGAGAGAGAGAGAGAGAAGTTGAGGATGACAATGTAGGTTTCAAATGGGATAAGAGTCCAATTGGAATGGACCATAGAATGTGGGAAGAGAATTTATGTATAATAAAGATGAAATAAAAGAATTCTGAAGGGATTTAAAAGCAAACCAGAGGAACCACACTTCATCTGAGAGATAATCAGGAGCTCTGGGAGTTTATCAAGTGGGGCACTGACAATAGTCAGAATTATGCTTTAGGAAAACCACTTTAAAAAGTGTATGCTGACTTTGAGATTTCACCTCACATTGATCAGACTAGCCAACATGACAAGGGAAAAATGACAAAATGACAAAATGAATAGCCAGGACTCTATGATCCTACTCTTCCGGGGCCAGGTTCTAGTACAATTATATAATTCTAATACAATTCTAGCTTAACCCAACAAACTCCAGTTAGAATCTGCTGCTGAAACTCTTGAAAGCTTAATGCTATGACAATTACATTTTCATCTTATTCATCCTGAGCATTTTGGTGCTCCAAGCTCTGAGTCATAGTAAGAAAATGCTTTCTTACTTAACTTTTAAAGAACTCCTTTTGCTACGGGCCAGTGTTTCTTAAACAGTTGTGGTGTTGCCACAGCAGACTTTTTTGTCTAAAAATCCTAGTAAACCTGAAGCATCGCAATGGCTGTGGAACTTCAGCCAGAGCATACACCTCACTGTACATCCACCCCACTATGATGAGTGCTGCTCCATGGGATGGTAGAAGAAAGGGAGGTCCCATCCCCAACTGAATCCTTATCTATTTGTCCTACTATACTGGCCTTGGCTACATCACTAAAGCATTTTGACCTATTCTAATGTTGGTTCATGCCATTCACAGGAACTCCACTCCAATTTTCATAACATAAATGTTGGGGGGCGCTTGGAAAACAGGCACTCTTGGCCAATTTGTAAATTGATTGGTCTCATTACTTCAGAAAGTAATTTGAAACTATACTCCCAACACTGTTAAATTGTGCATCTCTTTTGACCCACCAATAACACTAGTAGATTTATACTCCAAAAAGAATTTTTTAAGATAAAAAAGACCAATAGGTACACAAATATTTATAGAAGTTCTTTTCACGGTAGCTCCAAACTGGAAACTAATGCCGTGCCTATATAATGAGGGACAGCTAAATAAATTGTGATATTTGCATGTTTAAAATATTACAATGCTATAAAAATAACAAAATGGCAATTTCAGAAGAAATAGAAGACTGATGCAGAGTGATTTAAGCAGGACTAAAAGAACAGTGAAATAGAAAAAAAGGAAACAAGTAGGCCTATCTCCCAAGAGTACTTCCTGAAAGAAGATATGAATAGACTAAACTAAGTGGTAAAAACAACACTGAATTTCTAAGTAGGAGGCCCACGTTACAATTTCTGCTCCCCTATTTACTAGCTGTGGTACTCAAGATGAGTCCCTTCCCTTTTCTGGACTGTAGTTTCTGGCTTGGTAAAATGAAGGAACTTCTCTTCAACAATGAAATGTTTCAAACCACTTCCAATTGTTCACTGAAGAAAGCCATATACATCCAGAGAGAGGGATGTGAAATGTGGACCACAACATAACATTTTCATGCTCTCCACTGATGTTTGCTTGCATTGTGTTTCCTTTCTCTGATTTTTCTTTCTTGTAGATACGATTTTTCTTGCACAACAATGATAAGTGTGGAAATATGTATATATATATATTCGATTTGTCAAGTATCTTAACATAATTAACATGTAGTGGATATCCTCCGGAGGGGTAGGGAGTAGGGAGGAAAAATTTGTAAAAGAAAGCTTTGTAAGGGTTAATGTTGAAGAATTACCCATACATATGTTTTGCAAATAAAAAATAAAAAAATTTAAAAATAAAAAATAAAAATAAAATAAAAAAATAAAAAAAATGAAGGAGCTGAAATAGTGTGATAGCGTGCTGGATTTCAGGAAAATCTGGGTTCAGATTTCAGATCTGCCTCTCAACTATCTGTGTATCTTTGGGCAAGTCACTTAATCCCTCTGAGCCTTAGTCTGCTCAATTGAAATTGTGAATTGAAGCAGTTGAACTATATGACCTTGGGTCTCTGCTAGAGGGCAGAACTGTGGGTTCAGAAGTCTAAGACTGAAAGCCAGGAGTCCCATGCAGATAGCATATCAGGAAACAAGATTGCCTGACTGAAGTTTAGGAAGGTAGTAACATGGTTGCATTGTTTAGAAACTCTAAAAGTGAATGTCTAAAGACTGCCTGAACAGTTTATAACAAATGCTATATTTAGCAACTTCTTTGGCTTTGGTTTGATTTCAGCTGGTTTTGAAACCAACTCTTCCTTCAAGAAGCACCACCTTTGTTATGAAGTTTTTCCACCCAAGTACTTGTTTGTTCCTTCATGCCCTATATATTCTGTATTTCTTTGTATTCTTTTTCTCCAAGCAACTAAAAAAAAATGAGGCAGAATAGTATTGAGGATTGATTGGTCTTGGAGTCAGGGAACCCTGACTCATACTCTCAAAGCACCCTAAACAAAACTCAAAGATTATGAATTTCAGAGTAATTGAGGAGTTCGTATGGGCAGGAGGAATTTCTATGCTGGAAATTCCCCATAGGAATAAAAGGACAAGTCCAAACCTTATCATGCTGTCAAATCAAACCTTCAAATGGCTTCACATCAGAAAGATGTCTTAGATATTCACAAATCCCTATTTTTGTAGGCATATGAACAACATCCAGTACAATGTCTTGTAGGAAGAACATAATAAATGCTTTTTATTTTTAATATTTAATATTTGCAAATAATTTGCAAATTATAATTTTATAATTCCATCTGGACCTTGACTCTCTTTTCTTCAATATAAAGGAAGAATTACAAAAGGAGGAAGATAATAGCTAGGTGTGTACAGAGAGGAAATTAAAGTTTGTGTTTACCAGGCATCTTAAATAACCCTAATCAAATGCCACATCCATGATGTAATACTTGATTAGAATCCTCTCCCCATAGCTTCCAGAACCACATGTGATCTTTTCCATGGGGTTACTCACACTTCACTCATTACTTACTGAGCAGAGGTATTACAAGATCACAAGTTTTTTGATTATTGTAAGTCATATTTCCAGCAGAGCTAATGAAAAATCTCCAGAAGTTAGGGTGCTTTCAACTCTGCATGATGCTTTACATGTGAAAAAAAATCCAGCTGTGCAAATAATGTTTTGCTAATAATTCATGGTTTGCGCAAATAATCAACTGTGTAACCAAAGAAAGCTGTTTTAATGGTTGTGTAGTTTTTATATCAATAGTCAACATTTTTCCTATACAGATGGCTGCATTTTGCCAGTGTGAATGAAATTTGAAACTGACAGATTAAAAATCAGTATTTATGATATTTGATTGAATTTTTAAATCTGATGAAATATTTACACTTACCAATTTCATCATCTGTAAAATCAAAGAGTTATACTATGTGCTTTCTATGATACTATTCCACCTTTAACAGTCCTAAGAAACATGAATTGGGCCTACAAAGTAATGAGACTGTTTTAACAAATGGACCAGAACAAATTCATCCAAATTGTTATCCTTCACAGCAGTCCCTTTGGGAAGCTAAGCACAGATATTAATGATGCTGTCAGTGCTCAAAATGTCTAAGCATCCTCCTTTGGGAATTACCTAAAGAGCCTGAGGCATGTTCTTTTCACTGTCTTCAATATTAGCAAATCTTCATCCTCTGAGAGTAGATTTCATCACTGAACAAAACTCCAGTCAAGCCCGGAAAATAAGGCTCTTAGGATCAGAAATTTAGAAAAATAAAGCATTTATTAAGTGCTTATTATGTGTCAGACATTCTACAAAGCACCAGAAGATACAAATGACAGAAAGAAAAGAAAGTCCCCGTCCTCAAAGAACTGACATTCTAATTGGGCTGTAGAGAAGGTGAAGAGTAGCTGCAAAAGGAAAAGGGACAGAGTGGTACACTCACTGAGGGTATGGCTGGAAATGATTAGGAAGTTCTGAAGCACCATAAGGCCAAAACTGATCTATCAAAGACAAGATTTATTCCACAAGCAGAATCCAATTTTCCAGGTGGAACAAAGTAGAGATAAGGGCCCAAATGAAGACAACATATGGCTGAACAAGTCTGGGAATCCTCAAGTCCAATCTTTTTTACAGGAGAGGAGAGAGAGATCCAGGGGTCACCAAGATTATAAATTGTTGTCATCTTTGTTTGTCTTTCATTTTTAAGAGGACCAATGACATCATGAGGTGATGTCTTGACTTGTGCATCAGTTGGATTCAACATCAGCCTCACTCTCTCTTCCAGAGTCATTGAAATCCAATGGCGGGATGAAAGTCAGGATGACTGCTGATGGCCTGGATGACTGGTGCCTTTGATGTCCAACCAAGATCCACACTTCTTGCTCCAGCCATCTGCATGGCCCTTGGAACAAACTGTTCTCACCCATTCATTCAATTAGGGGAAGTCTTCACATGCTTGGGGTAGACAACCCCCTGACTCACCAATGGATGAGACCTGTCAGATAACAGGGTTTTGGCAGATCTGGGTTTACTGGAGTGTGGCTACTTCACAAGCAACGACTTCTTGGAAACACAGGTGAGAGTCGCAGGACAGGTGGACACCAAAAGGGAATAAGCAACCCTGAAAAGGACTCAATAATCTCTCACACCAGAGGTACTAGTCCTTCCTGAACACCCCTCACACCCCACATTGTAAGTACTCTGATCCTGAAGGCATTTCCCAAAGGAGTGCTACAAACAGAGGCTGAACAATGGTAGCTGTCCTGGAATCAATGCATTCCATTTTAGGGAGGTAACTTTGAAGGAGACCCCACTCATGTAACTGTCAAAGCTCTAGTCTAACTGTTGTAAAACCCAGCTATATCCATTTTTAGTCACATCACATGCTGTTTGGGGGTTTTTGCCTCCAGAAAGCATTCTGGTCTTTTGCTCAAATGGTAAAGATTTATATTTTATATTTCTGGATCTTATTTACAAGAGGAAACCTCTTAGAATAGATGGAGTGCTAGCCATGAAATCGGGAAGACTCGGAGTCAATTTGTGCCCTTTACACACTCTAAATATGTGAGCACACACAAATCACTTCACTTTTTAGTGCCAATGCTGCCAAGAAACAAAGATTGTAAATTTTAGAACAGGTGGTGATATTCACTGGTGAAGGGAATTTTGACACCAAGAGTTCTTCACATGCCCAAATCAGAAAAACAAAAACCAAAAAAAAGCCCCAACATATGGTGGCTAGATACAGAAACATAAATTCTCAATTCACAAGGAAAGCAGCTTCTTAGGGGCCCAGATATCTGTTTTTTGGCCCAGGAATCCTCTAAAAGCCAGATTAAGGGACTCAAGTCAAATAAAAGGATGTACTGACTTGAGTTGCTGGTAGCTCCCCTTTGCTAGATTTGCTCTAAGTTGAACAGCATATTAGACAAAAACAGCTCCAAAAAAGAAAAGATGAAGGCAGATGCAGGAGGCAAGATACTGTTTCCGAAGAGAAGGCCTTAGGTAAGTAGCTACAAGGGTTTCACATGGCAATCAACCTCAGACAAGGGTCAAGCTCCCTCTTTGTGCTCAGACAAAGACTAATTACCCCTCCATCACTGGAGAATCTGGGGGGCATTAATACACAAGAGAATCTAGTAAAACATGTGGCTCCAGCCTCCTAACAACATAAGCCATGATGGTGGCCAAGTTAAGGCCTCCAGGAACCAAAAGGCTGTCAGTCCCCAACCTGGGCCTCAGTGGGCCTCACACAGCAGCTTAACTGACCTGGGTGCCAATACAGAACAAAATCAGGCAGTTAAAGCAGAAGCTTAAAGGATGCTTGTGGATACATGACACCAACCCAAGCAGCTGAAACACGAACAACTAAAAACCTGTTATGTTTGTTTGTTTTTTAAAGACCATAATGCTTCAGTTTGGACAACTTCTGATCTGAATTCATGGGTTCTTTTGGTTATCAAGCTCACATTACTATCCAGGTTATATTAGACAACATGGGTTTTTATTTGTTTATTTTAGTAATCAATTCCCAGGAAACAAACTCTACTCCCAAAGTAAACCCTAACAGTTATGCAACTTTATGTAGTTAAAGAAACTGTCTCACTTAAAGACTTGAAGAAATAAAATCCAAAGATTTAGAGCTAGAAGGGGCATTTTCGAACAAAGAGTTCAAACTCTTCATTTTACAGATAAGGAAACTGAAGCTTTGAGAGGTTAAACAACTTGCCAGAGTCATGTAGCCTGTCTGAGGTAGGGTCTGAAGCTAGGTCTTCCTGGCACCAAGTTTAGCGCTGTATCTATGACACCAAACTGATATGCATACAGTAATTCAAGTTATATAGTGATCTTAAAAGGCAGCAGGACATCAAAAAGAGAAGGCTGCCTTTGGAAGCAGGGAGATCTGCGTTCAAATTTTACATCTGAAATAAACTGACTGTAACAGCAGCCAACTCATTTAACTTCTCAGGAGCCCAGGGAAGTCTCTAAGAATACAAATTAGAGGTGCTTGTGGCTCTTCATCAGTGAAGAGTCTCCATATTAGAAATTCCCCTTACCATTGAAATCTAGAAGAAATTCCCCTTATCAAGGAAGTCTAGAAGACCACCATAACCCAGGATAAAAACAAATTCCACTTTCCACTTTTATTTCTCATTCCAATCCCAATCCCAGTAGCACTGAGAGTCTTCAAAAAGCAGACCTTTCTAAATCTCATAATGCTACAAGAGAAAACTGAGTACTAAAAAAGCGGTAAACCACTGTGGCCTTCCTTCTCCACACCTCAGGTAAAATGTTTGACAGTCAACTGGGAAGGCCTGTACAAAAAACCCAGAATTTCATAAGAATACATGACAAGTATAAAATCTTGCTGAAGTACAGGTTGGACTGAATAGATGATGAGGTCCCTTCCAACTAGGAGATTCTATGAAACCTATAATTATTTCACAACAAACAGGTATAAAACAGTGTTAAAACTTTTTTTTAAGTTCTGGTAAATGTAACAGAATGCAACAATTTTTGTTCATTTCTGTTTTTCCTGTTAGACTTATTAAAACTCTTGGAAATCAGATCCTATTTTCATTCTTTCTACAACTAGCCTGATAAGAGATACAATCCTCCTTTTAAAACTCATACCTTCCAGCCCTTTTTTTGTAGTGGCAAGAAACTGGAAACTGAATGGATGTCCATCAATTGGAGAATGGATGCCCATTAATTGGAGAATGGCTGAATATGTTATAGCATACGAATGTTATGGAATATTATTGTTTTATAAGAAATGATAAGCAGGATTATTTCAGAGAGGCCTGGGGAGACTTACATGAACTGATGCTGAGTGAAGTGAGCAGAACTGGGAGATCATTGTACACGGCAACAGAAAGATCATACAAATATCAACTCTGGTGGATGTGGCTCTTTTCAACAATGAGGTGAATCAGGCCAGTTCCAATGATCTTGTGATGAAGGGAGCCATCTATACCCAGAGAAAGGACTGTCAGAACTGAGTATGGATCACAACATAGTATTTTCACTTTTTTGTTGTTTCCTTACATTTTATTTTCTTTTTCATTTTTTCCTTTTTCATCTAATTTTTCTTGTACAGCATGATAATTGTGGAAATGTGTATAGAAAAATTGCCCATGTTTAACTTATATTGGATTATTTGCCATATAGGGAAGGGGTAGGAGGAAGGGAGGGAAAAAATTTGGAACAAAAGGTTTTACAGGGGTGAATGTTGGAAATTATCTATGCATATGTTTTTTTTTTAATTAAAGCTTTTTATTTGCAAAACATATGCATAGGTAATTTTTCAATAATGACCCTTGCAAAGCTTTCTGTTACAAAATTTTCCCTCCTTCCCTCCACCCCCTCCCCAAGATGGCAGGAAATCTAATACATGTTAATTATGTTAAAATATGTGTATACATATTTATACAGTTATCTTACTGTATGGGGGGAAAAAACCTGAGAAGGAAAACATAATGTAAGCAAACATCAATAGAGAGTGTGAAAATGCTATGCTGTGGTCCACCCTCAGATCCCATAGGCCTCTCCCTGGGTGTATGTGGCTTTCTTCATCATTGAACAACTGGAACTGGTTTGAAACATTTCATTGTTGAAGAGAACCATGTCCTTCAGAATCGATCATCATATAGTCTTATTATTGTCGTGTACAATGATCTCCTGGTTCTGCTGATTTCACTCATATGCATATGTTTTGAAAATAAAAAAGCTTTAAGAAAAAAAGAAAAAAAAACTCATGCCTTCTCCCTGAAATTATTCTCAATTTATTCTGTATATATCTTATTTGTACATAATTGTTTGCATGTTGTCTACCCTATTATACTGTAAACTCTGTGAAAGTAGGGATTGTTTTTGTCATTCTTTGTATCCATGCAACAGTGCAAAGTATATAATAAGCACTTAAAACTTGCTGACTTGACCTAAAGCCAGAGGATAGGAAGATAAATAAAATCCTAGTTCTTTACCCCAAAGATATCCACATTCTACAGAATACCTAAGCTAAAATGAGAATTGAGTTATATTGTGTAGCTCTATAACCAACGCTTTCTTTTAGATTTACAACCCCAAAATAGCCCTGCGCTGGACACAAGGTAGAGTGAAAGAACTTTCTATCTAGTGATATTATTAATACCCAAATATTAAAGAATCTAATGACTTTCACATAGCATTATAAAAAGCCTAGCCCTGAAGCAATCTTTTTTCATTCAAAAGCTCTATCTTATCCCAAAGAACCCCAAGCAGACCACAGACTTAACAATAGTGGATATTTTTCATACATTAAAAAACAAAACAACAAAAAATGGCACCTCATATAACACAGATGTATGGAAATGAACAAGAAATCATTGAATTCTTTTACATCTATCAAAAATATATTTTTAAAAACCTTGCCAGTGCAAGGATTTCTCTAGCACCTGCTGGTTGTGAACCAAGAATTTTTTGTTTCAAAGAATCTCAGAAATGGAAGGGACTTCAGAAGTTATCCAGTCCAACCTGTGCCTCAGCAAGAATTCACTGTACAAAATATCTGAAAGCAATGACTATTCTTTCATTAGAAGCAGTTAGGTGGCACAGTGGATAAAGCACTGGTCCTGGAGGTCAAGGTTCAAATTTAGCCTCAGTTGCTCACTATGTTGACCCTAGGCAAATCACTTAATCTCTATTTGCCTTGGTTTTCTCATCTATAAAATGAGAAAGATAACAGTTCCTACCTCTCAGAGTAGCTGTGAGGATAAAATGGGACAATATTTGTAAAGCACTTTGCAAACCTTAAAGAATAATATAAATGTTGGCTATTATCACTATTATTATTCAGCTTTTAAATAAAAATTTCATTGAAGGGGAACCTAACACCCTGACTCCAAAGGCAGTCTATTCTACTTTCACATAAGTGTAAATGTTATTAAAGCTTCCTTACCTCAAGCCCAAAATGGTTTCTTTGCCATCTCCACCAGCTGAAGTTGTTCCCGGCTCTGCCCTCTGGGATCAAGCAGAACAAATCTGGTTCCAGCACTATCATTTCTTGCTTCAACTGGTCTCCTAAGCAAGTAACTGTCATTTGTAATCACAGACTCTTTTTTCTTGAAACCAAGAAAATGCTCATTCACAGAAGGCCTTTGGCATTGCAGCAGATCCATTTTATATAGTGGAGCAACACTGGAGAAGTTCTACATTAACTGCATTAATAAAGAAGAAGATAAAGAAATAAAGGGAAAAAATATTACACAGGATCTCGGGGAAAAAATCAGAACTAGTTTATTCAGCTACAAGTTTATATTCATTCAGTAAATGATCTAATTAATCCACATTGTCTATGTTTATACAATGCACAAAAGGAGGTAAGTTACCACAAGATATGTTTTGCCTTTCTTATACTTTTGACTCATTTAATTTTAAGTCTACAATTTAAGTAGGATAGCATTGAAAAGGTACTTCTAGATCATTCAATATCACCCTCCAATTAGTCATCTTTAAGTTTTAAGAGATAATTACAAGTTATTGATTTAAAATTATAAGAATGAGAGCCAATTGATAAAGGGCCAAAAGATATAAGGCTATTGACAAACATAAGAAAAAATGCTTCACTTTGGGACTATGCCCAAAAGGCTATCAAACTGTGTCTTTACTGGGTCTGTATTCCAAAGAGATTATCAAAAAGGGAAAAAGATCCACATGTAAAAAAAGTGTTTGTGGCAGCCCTTTCTGTAGTGGCAAGAACTGGAAACTGATTGGATGCCCCTCAGTTAGGGAATGGCTGAATAAGTTATGGTATACGAATGCTATGGGATATTATTGTTCCATAAGAATTGATCAGCAGGCTGATTTCAGAAAAATCTGGAGGGACTTAGAAGAACTGGTGCTGAGTGAAGTGAGTAAACCAAGAAAACAATGTAAATAGTAATAAGATTATATGATGATCAACTGTGAAGGGCTTGGCTCTTTTCAACACTAAGGTGATTCCAATAGGCTTGTGATGGAGAGAGACATCCGCATCCAGAGGAAGGACTATAAGGCAGAATGTCAATCACAACATAGAATTTTTACCTTTTTGTTGTTGCTGTTATTTGCTTGCTGGGGTTTTTTTCCTTCTTGTTTTTCCCATTTTGAACTGATTTTTCTTGTGCAGCATGATAAATGTGGAATGTTAGAAGAATTGCACATGTTTAACCTAAAAAAAATGCTTCAAATCACTAATAATTTAAAAATGCAAATTAAAGCAACTCTAAGGTTCCATTTTACACTCATCAGATTAGCAAATATGATTTAAAAAAGGGAAAAAGACAATTGTTAGAGGCACTGTGGGAAAACAGGCAAATTGACACACTGCTGGTAGAACTGTGACTTAGTTTGGCCATTATAGGAAACATTTTGGAACTTGGCTCAAAGATTTTCTTAAATTGACCCAGTAATCCCATTTGTAGGCCTATATCCTAAAGAGATCAAAGAAAGAAAAAAAGACCCACATCTTAAAAAATATTACAGTAGTTTTTTTTTTTTATAAGTGGCAAAGAATTAGAAATTAAGGAGATGTCCAACAATTGAGGAATGGCTGAACGAATTATAGTATGTCAATGAAATAACTTCCTGCATTACAAGAATGACAGAAAATGACTTCAGAAAAACCTAGGAAGACTTAAGCGTACTGATATAAAGTGAAATGAGGAAAACTGATAACAATTTATACAATAACAACAACATAGTAAAGATAAACGACTTTGAAAGGCTTGGAACTGTGATCAGTGCAATGACTGACTATGATTCCATGAGAATATTGATGAAGAATGCTACCCATCTCTTTCCAGGGAGGTGATAGACATAAAAATGAAGAATGGGAAATACATTGTTTTTCATGGCCAATGTGAGAATTTCTTTTGCTTAACTTAGGTATTTGTTACAAAGGGGGGAAAAATTAAATCCTGCAGGTTTTAAAGAAAATAAAAGTTGAACTTGGAAGTTCTGTGCAGGTCAGTGGAAAAAATGTTAGTCAGAAGACTTGGATTTAAATACCAGCTCCTTAATTTACTAGTTGCGTGACCTTAGGCTCATCCATTCCCCTCTCTGGGATACAGTTTCCTCCTGTGTAAATTGAAAGTCGGACTAGAAGGCCTCTAAAATCCCTTGAAGTTCTAAAGGTCTAAGATTCTATTATTAGTAGTTCCAGTTCAACAGCAATTAAAAAAATATAAAAGACAGTTCCCAAGACAGTCATCAGAAACAAAACAAAACAAAACAAAACAAAACAAAACTGGATAGAGGTTGCTTTTTTCTAAGTATATACCACCAACCCAGTTAGAGGGAAAGTATTAGCCTTCAGGTTTTACAAAAGAAAACTCATAATGACAGATTCCTATAGAATGTCTCTGCCTATGAAGAGCTTTTTGTGGTCTTTCCTAGGCTGATAGCTTGATTTTACTAAATTTTCTCTCTCAGCCCCAACAGATGCTGATTCTCACATGATCGCTTTGAAATGGTGAGCTTATTGTCTTTGTGAGGATCAATATCATGTTCAACTAAAAGTCCTTTGTTTCTTCCCCCATCCATCATGCAAATTCTATTATCACAAGTGCTTTTTGCATATTTTACTTCCAATGGATTATATGTTATTTTAAAATTCCCATTATTCAGTCAAATAAAGGGGAAATCACTAATAGGAAAGCAAATCTAAAAGCTTTATTTTGGGGACTGATCCATTCCAGTCTTCTCTGGTTTGGAGTTGAATGAACTAAGAAAGTTTGCAAGGTAGCATCCGCTGTTTATTTACCTCTATTGTCTGCATGTTTCCCACACAAATATATTCTGTGTTTGAAATGTACAAAGCTGGGGCAGGCCTTCTCACGCTGTTGGGTCAGTAAAATATGGCTCGCCACATCTCTCCAAGGGCCCGCTGACAAATAGGCTCTTGTTGTCTAACTTTCTCCCGGCTGAGGTTAATGATTAAGTGGTTCAGAAGGTTAATTCCTAGAGATAGTGTTGGCTTTGGCTTGAACAGATGTTGGTGGTGCTTTAATGTGGTTATCAAACTCCACTGCCCTTCATTCTTGGCTCTCGGGAGCTCTGGCTATTGTTGGGTCCCGCATTCCAGTCCCACTCTATGGAGATCTAGCAGAGCTGAACATACCAAAGCAGCACTCGGCCAGCACAGGCTTCTCCTGAGGTCACAGTGGATATTGACAATCTACAGCAGCCCAGGCTGATAATGATGGACTTGAGCCTTAAAAGATCTGTAAATATTTGTAAATGCATAAAGATACAGAATACCTTTTGATGCTCTCCTGGAACAATCTATAAAGCTACTCCCACTCATTATGGGTTCAAATCCTTCAATAGCCTCTATAGACTAGTCTTTTCTATGGCTCAATTCAAATCCTCATATCTTATTAGGCACATACATCTCCAAAGTGTCTGGAATAATTAATTGATGACCATAAGCAGTAACTCTCCACTGGTGAAAATGGGACAAATACTGTTTGGGAGTCAAAATATGCAGCAAGACTGACAGTAGCTGGAGCTAGGTCATCTTTTGTACAGAGTGATGAAATTCAGATGAATGGAAACAAGTCTTCCCTATGCAATATGTTTCTCCCCGAGCACAGAATCCTCTTCTAGTTTAGCAGTGCTGTCAAAACAAATGCAGCTAAAATAGTGGCATCCAAATGACACAGGCAAAAACAATGTCATTTCCAATTACAATTACCCTTTGGATTCTACAAGTCCTTATTGAGTGTCTCCTCGGGGCCTTGCCCCATGCTAGGTACTGGGAAGAATTCAAAAACAACCTAAGATAGTCTCTGCCCTTGAGGGCCATTATGGCCTTGATGGGAAGACGACTAACACACAAAAAACAAAGACAGAACAATACAAGACAGACTATAATTCAGTGCCAATGTGTGTGGTACATAGAACATGAGTGATGGGAAATTAGAAAGCAAGATAATGTTTCCTCACCCTGAGAGAACAGCCCACATGGATACGAGTTCCCTCTCTTCTGAATGTCCAGAATTTTCTCATTTATGGAGGCTGAGTAAACCCATAGAAGAAAGGGTAACTGCAGTAGAGATTGTCATCATCTGGTTCACTTTAAGTAGGGACTGAATTAATAAAATAGCCTAATTTCTGTAATACTTCACAATTTATAAAGTGCTTTCCTCATATCATAAAGTAGATAACATATATATTATTGGCCCCATTTTACAGATGAAGAAACACAGAAAAACTGAATTATTAAAATGAT
The DNA here is from genome assembly GCA_023553655.1 of Myrmecobius fasciatus. Classification (NCBI taxonomy): domain Eukaryota; kingdom Metazoa; phylum Chordata; class Mammalia; order Dasyuromorphia; family Myrmecobiidae; genus Myrmecobius; species Myrmecobius fasciatus. The sequence goes on along the minus strand of JAJPUD010005224.1, from coordinate 27,578 downwards.
TAAGAAATTAACTGAGGTCCTGCAGTATGTCAAGCAATATGTGAGAGGAAGGGCTATAGAAAAGGGAAAAAAAACCCTACAATCTCTTCCCACAAGAAGTTCCCAGATTAATAGACAGGAAAAATACCTATGAAAGGAACATATAAATATTCAAAGAGACTTAAAAACAAATGCAAATCACCCTAATGCTATTGACATATGTCAAAACCCGAGGTCATTGGTATCAAATTCAAATAGAAATGAGAGCCACTAAATCCTACATAAGGATCCCAGCAGTGCATATTGACTTAGAAAACTACATATTGACATCATCTATGTTCTATTGTATTTTTATTTATTTTGCTAAATGTTTCCTAATTACATTTTAATCGGGTTTAGGCCACACTCCAGAGCATGAGGGTCGAATGTTTGACACTTCTGTTCTAAGTCATTCCTTCTGTGTGATTTGCTGAGGCATAGTGGAAGGAACACTGAATTTGGGGTCAGAAAGCCTAGGTTCAAATCCTGCCTCTAATGTTTATAAGCTATGTCACCCCAGAGCAAGTCACAAACCTCAGTTATCACTTCTTTAAAAGGAGATAACAATCCTTTCACTGTCTGTTTTTCCTGGTTTGTTATAAGAAAAGCATTTGGTAAATTTTAAATCTTAATGGAAACAGTAGTAAGACACTTGGCAGATGCTACTATGTTCTGTATTTCTCTCTACATTTCCTTTTTCCCCACCTGGACTGGACTATAAGCTCTGGGAGAAAGGAGAGTGATGAGACCATATATTTTATACTGAGTTGTTTAGCACAAGGATAGGCACAGACATTCAATAATATTCAGTTATAGAAGTACAACCTTAAACATATCACCTTCTCTAGGTGAGTGAACCTCAATTTCTTTTTCTGTAAAATGAGAGGTTTAAACAATAAGGGCTCTAAAGTCCCTTCCAACTGTGGACCTTCTCCAGTTCCACAATTTGACTTTTAACACTCACATTTACTCCCGCTAATGCATATTGCAACCCATCCATGATTTTTCATCCTATGTTTTTCTGATTCCTATCTTCCCCAAAATCATCACAAACAATCTATATGATATACTGGAAGCAATCCCCTGGATCATGCAACAGGAGAAAGGAGGAAATCTAAGTCTCTTCTTCTGGTATATTCAAATTTAAGACAAAGTTCATGGATTTATACTCCTTATAGCCTACAAAATAAAGGTCTAGTTTCTGAGCCTATTTTTCAAAGCCACATCCCTCCCTCTTCAGCTTTCCTTCTCATTAAACCTCCTTAACCCAAATCATGGTCCATTCATTGCTTCCCAACATAGCGTGTATACTGCCACTTCCATGCCACTGTTTGGGCAGTTATATTTTCCTGTTCTATCAGTTCTAGTTATCTGTTCTCTTGCTCTCTAATTAACTAGGTTGTTGGATCTATATTTCAAAGCCCAACTCCTTCATAAACCTTCCCAAGCAAGATCCCCTCCCTTCCATTGCTTTGTCCCTTTTGATCTAGGGAACTCTATTTAATTTTTTGCTCATCTAGCATTCAGCATGTAATGTCTGGTGCTGCTATTTATCTCAATATATACGTCCTATTTCCCCAGTGAGACTGGGAATCCCTTGAGGATAGGAGTCATAACTCTTTTAGCTTTTTGTATCTCCACCAGTACCCTAACAGAGTGCTTTACATGTAGAAGATGGTCCAAAAATATTTCTTTATGCTGTTGTTACTGACATTTCAATAAGCTGATTAACAGAGCCTGAGTGAATGAGCTTGAAAAGATCTTGGTGATCATCTCATCCAATTCTTATCTTACAGATAAGGGAAATATGGAAGAGAAATGAGTGACTTGTTCAAGATCACAAAACATGTCAGGGACTAGAATCAAGACTTCCCCAGAACATGGATGTAAGTTAAAAAAGCAAGTTTCATTCTCCATATTTCACTTAACCCTGCCCTATATCTTCAGTCCTGAAGTCTCACTCCAGTACTGCAATGCACATGCTGAGTATACCCTCCATCCCTGAAGTGTCTTCCTCTGACTCAAAGGCTCCTCCATTTGAGGGTGTCCAGGCCAGCCACGTCTCTCCTTCCTCAGGATTTAGTTTACCATCTCCCCATCACTGTGTACCACTGTCTCTCCCACACAATCTTTGATGTCTTATCTTTCCCTCTTAGAATGTAAGCTCCTTTAAGGCAGGGACTGTCTTTCGGTTGACTAGTATTTGTATTCCCAACTTTTATCATAGCACCTGGCACGTGGTAGATAAGCACTAAGTCAATCATTTGGTCTCCTTAGTAAATGACTCCCCAGAATACAGCAGTAAATAGAAGTAAGCTATGATTTCCACTGCATAATCTTAAACTAAGAGTCTGAGAATCTAAACAAGACATTATCAAAAACAGTAGTTGCAAGGTAGGGAAGGGGAGGGGGAAGAGCTCTTTGAAGGACACCCCTATCCAAAGCAGAGCATTCATGCTCTTGTACTTCTACTGTAAATCCAGCAGAGGGAGCTCGAGAATGTTTTTCTTTTTAGAGGCCCAGAAAACATTGGAAAGTGAGGAGTTTTCTGAAGCACAGATTGTCGTAAATAGATTTTTGAGTTAGAAATAGGGTGGTAATCTTATAAAGATATTCTAAAAACAAAAATCCAAGTAGCCAGCCAGACATTTTTATCTTCATTCAATGTCATTTTTGTTAGAGATCTGTTCCCTTACATTTCTTTTACAATTAGTTGGCTGTGGTACTGTAAGAATAGCATTCTGAGCATTTTCTCAGTTTTCTCATTCTGGAATTCAAGATTCTTCAGGGGAGGCTGTAGGGGAAAAAAATTGCTAGGATAGTACTGATGTCAATTAATGCTAATAAGGAACTGCCTTTTTCCCCATCTTGGAACCAAGCAATTGGCTGGTTAGAATCAGATGTCAGGGTATAGGTAAGCCAGAGGTGACAGGACTTCTGGTGGTATCTTCTTTAAGTCTTTCCCATATCCTATTATTTCCACCTCCTGGTTTCCTTCTTTTCCCTACATGAGGCCACTAAATTTCAAAGCTTCAATGTAGTAGCTCACCTAGCTTCATCATTTCACCTTTTAACTGTCCCACTCTCCAGAATCAACCTTAGTTAATTCCATCATCTCAATAGGTACTATGAAATGTTGTGACTAAAGTAGAGTACAGTAGTATTTACGGTTGGTGAGGGAGCCGAATATAATGAAAAGAACACCAGACATGAACTTAAGAAACTGGCGATCAAATTTCAGTTCCATTCACTTAGCTCTAAGTCCCTGAAGTTCTTCAAGTCTCCTGCTCTATGAAGTAGATTGAAAATAAAGGGTGTCCAAGAAGTCTTGTTGCAATTTTAATATTTAATAGTTTAAATTAAATTGAAATACCCTCTATGTGACATGCCTAGATCAAAAGGCTGTTTTGAGGTTCAGACAGCATATTATGAAGCATTTGCTGTCATAGAAAAATGTTGTAATTATTATAGTAGAAAGCCCACTGGGAGCCAGAAGCCTTCTTTAAGGAGTTGGAGCACTTGGCTCTTGCCACAGGACTCTTACCAGCTGTGTGGCCCTGGCAAAGTCAAAGAGTCACAGATTTAGAACTGGAAGGCACAAGAGAGGTTTTCTAGTCTAATATGCTCATTTTTAAGATGATGAAACTGGGTCCCAGAGAGGGAAGTAGCTTGTCAAAGCCACATATGTGGTGACAGAAGCAAGATTCTAATGCAAATGATTACTAGAGATCCAGCACCCTTTATACTGTAGCATTGTTTTAGAGTTTCAGTTTACTCATCTGTAAAACAGGCATAATGGGACTACCGTAAGAGATGATGCTCCAGAATTATATATTCACCCAAAAAAAGGGGCAGGGTGCTACAGGAACCTAGAATCTCATTAGGGAGCTCCTAGTGATAACCTTCTCTGCCTTCCTTGCAATTCAGGAATCCAGAGTTGCCTGGGGACTAGAGACAAAACTAGCTCAGGGTCCCTCAGCTAGTCCAAGTCAGAGACAAACTTCTCATACTCTTTCTCTGAACACTCATGCCCAAATGTACAAAATCTAGGGTACTTTCGTTACGTTAATTCTTCCTCCCTTGTCTCCTCCTCCCCTCCACAAACATCCCTTTCTTCCTAATATAATGACATAGCTTTTCTTTTAAATCATTCTTTCTAACCTCCCACTGTCATAACTGAGATTCAACCCAGAAAGGCAGGTCAGTCAGAGAAGGTCCTAGGAATAGACAACAGGAAATTCAAGGTAAAGGAGAAGCAGTGCGTCAGCACCTAATGTGCAGAGGACCAAGTGGGCACAACAGACCATCAGAGAGGTCAAAGCACACATGGCAAGAAAGAGAGCTCAAGGACAGAGGGGCTGTCATTATTAAGCACTTAATGTGGACTAGCCACTGTGCTAAGCACAGGATACAAAAGGAAAAATGGCCCCTTCCCTCAAGCTTAGTCCCTGAAAAAGCTGAGGAAGGCCACTTGAACAAAAAGCAGTCTGCCCAGATGCCACATAACTACTCTAACAGCAAAACCCTGAGGTTCACATCAGACTAAAAGTGATCAAGAAATCCAAAAGAAACTTGATTGTCATTTCTTCCACAACAGGACTATGCAAGAGGTCAGTGAGAATCTCAATGGCAACTAAAAAAGAGGTGCCAGAAAAGCCAGCTTCAGCATGGGGTAGCCTTCCAGTTCAGAGACAAACTACGTAGATTAATAATCTACAAAGTTCTAGGGAAGGGGGTGAAGTAGTAGCAAGCAATAGTGCTACAATGTCCACACTAGAATATTTCAGGTCCAGGAGTTCTGAGGTCTTATACACTCTGGCTTGGAACATAAGGCTGGGCCCTAAAGATTAAGCATTCTGAACCTCAAAAATCAAAAAAGCCCACATAACAGGAAATAGAAGGTCCATGAAGGAATCCACATGAGCCAAGATGAGAACAAGCAGGGTCAATCATGCCAACATAAAATGCAACAAAGGGTAGAGCCTGGCCCTGGCACAAAGCTCCAATTCAAAGATTAAAGTTGAAGAAATGAGTAAATCAAAGAATACCCCAATCAGTTTTTAAAAGTATTTTATAGATCTAAAAAAAACCCTCTCCTTCCACCAAAGAAAAAAATAGTTACTCCATAAGAACTACAAGCAGAAATTCAAATTATAAAAAATAGATATCCACAATTTCTAAATTAATCGAAGAAATGAAGACATAAAAATGAAATAAAATCTCTAGAAGAGTTTGGAGAATAAATAACCTAGAAGAGAAAATGGTAAACCTTCCTCAAGCTACAGAGTCCTTGAAAACTAGAATAGAACAAACAAATCAGTGATTCCATAAGATATCAAGAAATATTAGAACATCATCAAACATTGTTGGTGGAGCTGTGAATGGATCCAACCATTCTGGAGAGCAATTTGGAGCTATGCCCAAAAAGTTATCAAACTGTGCATACCCTTTGACCCAGCAGTGTTTCTATTAGGCCTATATCCCAAAGAGATCTTAAAGGAAGGAAAGGGCCCCAACATGTGCAAGAATGTTTGTGGGAGTCCTTTTTGTAGTGACTAGAAACTGGAAACTGAATGGATGCCCATCAATTGGAAAAGGGCTGAATAAATTATGATATATGAATGTTATGGAATATTATTGTTCTATAAGAAATGACCAGCAGATACCAATCAAACTCCCAAGAGATTATTTAACTGAACTAGAAAAAATAACGACAAAATTCATCTGGAAAAACAAAAGGTCAAGAATTTCAAGGGAATTAATGAAAAAAA
>JAJPUD010005224.1:0-16789 GCA_023553655.1 Myrmecobius fasciatus | reverse complement strand
GCAAATAAAAAGCTTTATTAAAAAAAAAAAGAAAAAAAAAAAAGAAATGACCAGCAGGATGATTTCAGAGGGGCCTGGAGAGACTTGTATGAACTTATGCTGAGTAAAATGAGCAGAACCAGATCATTATACACGGCAACAACAAGACTATATGATGATCAATCCTGATGGACATGGCTCTCTTCAAAAATGAAATGCTTCAAACCAGTTCCAATTGTTCAGTGAAGAAAGCCATATACACCCAGAGAGAGGGATATGAAATGTGGACCACAACATAACATTTTCATGCTCTCTATTGATGTTTGCTTGCATTGTGTTTCCTTTCTCAGATTTTTTTTCTTATAGACACGATTTTTCTTACACAGCAAGATAAGTGTGGAAATATGCATACATGTATTCAATTTGTCAAGTATTTTAACATAATTAACATGTAGTGGACTTCCTGCCATCTAGGGGAGGGGTGGGGACTAGGGGGGAAAAATTTGTAACGGAAAGCTTTGTAAGGGTCAATGTTGAAGAATTACCCATACATATGTTTTGCAAATAAAAAGCTTTAATAATAAAAAAAAGAACATCAGCAAAAGGCTGAAAAAATGAAGAAAATGTTAAGTAGCTGATATAAAAAAACAAATGAGAAAAACTGGTCAAGGAAAGATCATTTAAGAATAATTAAACTTGGGGCAGCTAGATGGCGTAGTGGATAAAGAACCAGCCCAGAAGTCAGGAAGACCTGAGTTCAAATTTGACCTCAGACATTTAATACTTCTTAGCTGTGTGACCCTGCGCAAGTCACTTAACCCCAATTGCCTTAGCAATAATAATAATAATAATAATGATAAAATAATTAAACTTCCAAAAAACCACTACTTCAAAAAATCATAAATGAAAACTATCCAGGGCAAAGTAAAAGTGGAAAGAATACACTAATGACCTTCTACGTAGAATTCCCAAAGGCAAAAAGTCAATCAAAATACATAACTTCCACATTAAAGAAAAAATTCTGCAAGTAGGCAGAAAGAGGTCAAGTGGCATAGTCAGATTCACACACTACCTGCAAGTTTCTATTGTAAATCAGAGATCTTGGAATACAATATTCCAAAAAGCAAAAGAGATAAGCATATACCCAAGAAGAACTTACCCTGAAAAGCTGAGTTTCATCTTACTGGAGAAAAAAAGATGGATCTTTAATGGAATAAATGACTTTCAAGCTTTTTTTTTTTTTTACTAAAAGACCAAAGCTGCATAGAGTCTCTGAAATACAAATATAAGATACAAATACAAATACAAGACAACAGAGAAACCTAGAAAGCTAAATTCATTTAAGCAACTGGATGGAACTGAATAATGATGTAGTGCTAATATTCTAATGGGGAAGAAGAAACAAATGTCCTTTCAGAATTTTGTAGCTTTAAAGGATATTTAAGGATTTAAATAAGAAAAACAGAGTTCTTGGAGACCTTGCCCCACCTTCCATAGAACTTTGCAGGTTATCAATCTATGGAATTTTTCTCTGGTTGAGCTGGTAAGCTACCCTATGCTGTAGTTAGCTTTGCTGGCAACTCCTTTTCTTTTGCCACTGGGATTTGCTGCTAAAATAGGTATGTTTCACCTGTTCTGAAGGTAGTAAGGGAGGAGAGAGAAGAGAAGAAAAAGGAGGAATATAATGCCATGGAAAGAAGGAAGAAAGAGTAAAAATTTGCTATTACTCATAATTGGAATGTATTAGAAGAAGAGAAGACAAGTTAACAAGTTTATGTACCAAGCGTTGTGCTAAGAGCTACAGATACAAAGGAAAACAAAAAACAATCCCTACCTTCAAGGAGCTCACGGTTTAATGCAGAAGAGATAACCTGCAAAAAATTATGTATTAACCAAATAGATACAAGATAAATTGAAGATCATCACCAGAGGAAAGGCACTCATATTAAAGCAAATCAGGAAAGGCTTCTTGCAGAAAGTGGGTATTTTAGCTGAGATTTAATGGAAGCCAGAGGAAAAGACGATTAGGAGGCATAAAGGATAGTCAGGAGATAGAGCTTCTTTTGAAAGAAACAACAAAAAGGCCAATGTCACTGGATTACAGAGTGTACGTGGAGGGAAACAAGAATAAGAACAGTGAAAAGACAGGAAGGGGTCAGGTTATAAAGTGCTTAAAGAGCCAAAGGTTTTGTATTTGATCCTAGAGGTAAAAAGGAGCCAAGAGAGCTTATAGGAGTGGGGAGGCAGGAGAATGGAATGACATGGTCAGACTTTCATTTTAGAAAGATCAATTTAACAGCACAGTGGAGGATAGAATGGAGGAGGGGAGAAGAACCAGAAAGCTATTACAATAGTATAGGAGGAAAGTAATGAAGGCCCGCATCCACTTTGGGGTATTCATAGGAGAGAAGGGACTTTATAGAAGAGATATTACAAAGGTAGAATTGGCAGGACTTGGCAACGGTTAAATATAGGGGGGGTGTAAGAGAATGTAGAGAAGAGGATGAGACTTAGGTTTCAATCCTGAATGACTGGGAGGATGATGGTACCCTCCAAGGTAATAGGAACTTGAGAGGGAAGGCAAAAAAAAAAGATGAGTTTATTTTGGGACCCATTTAATTTTAAAATGTCTATTGGACATTGAGTTCTTATTGTTCAATAGTTGAAGATATGAAAATGAAGGTAAGTAGTTCTGAGAATCATCTGCATAGAGATGATAATTGAATATACATGAACTGAGAAGATCACCAAGCAAAATAAGAAACAGGGAGAAAAGAGGGTCCATGGTAGCATCTGAGGGCAACCATGGTTCATAGGTGTGATCTGAATGAAGATCCAGAAAAAGAGACTGAAAATGAGAGGCAAGAAAGAGGCAAAAACAAGCGGGCATCAGATAAACCTAACTTATCTCAACTGAACAAAGAGAAGCTGAACACACAGTTTGCTGGGAAAAGTCATAAAACTCAAGAGGAAAACAAGCACAGATTGAGATGAAGGGGCCAAGGTTGATGGGAATAGGAGTGAATGGTCACAAGAAAAACAAATTTCCTGATGCTGAAGGCAGGAATAAAAGAACGGGGGGGAAAGAACTCAAAACTAAGGGAGTGCTCTTAGCTAAATTAGGAATGACTGAACAAATTATGGCATATGAATATAATAGAAAGTTATTGCTCTATAAGAAATAATAAAAAGGTTATTTCAGAAAAGTCTGGGTAGTCTTAGCTGACTCAGTGAAGTGAGTAGAACTCAGAGAACAGTATATACATGGACAGAAACAACACTGAAAAGAGGTGGAAATGGGAGCAAAGCAAGGGAAGAAATACATATTTGTCAGCAAGCAGAGAAACTATAACTAGACTATCACATCTGTAGCATCATAGCTTAACGCTAAAGTTCCTTAAATTCTCTCATGTAGGCCAGGATTGGTTTTAAGAGTAAGGGGTAGGGGCAGCTAGATGGCACAGTGGATAGAGTACCCGCCCTGAAGTCAGGAGGACCTAAATACAAATCTGGCCTCAGACACTTAATACTTCCTAGCTGTGTGATCCTGGGCAAGTCACTTAACCCCAATTGCCTCAGCAAAAACAAAAAAAAGTAAGGGGTAAAGCTATTATAGTGTCTCTCCAATACAAATAAGAAAAAAGCCAACAACTTTGTTGATTTTCCAATTTCATCATCCTAGTTTAGCTCTCATCCTCTATAGTTTATTGGATTGTAAAGGCTGACTAAATAGTCTCCCTGCCTTCAGTCTCTTCCCACTCCAGCCCTTCTTCCACCAAGCTACCAAAGTGATTTTCCTTTGATATAGATCTCACCATGTGACTTCCTTACTGAATAAATTTGAGTTATTGCCCTGAGGATCAAATATAAATTCTTCTGTTTAGCTTTTAAACCCAATTCACAACATTCACCCAATTTATCTTTTCAGCCTCTCTTTCTCTCTCTCTCTTTCTCTCTCATGGAAGCACTTTATTTCTGACCTCTACCTCAGAGAATTTTTCTCCCTTCAAGATCCAATTCAAACACCGCCTTCTGTAAGAAGCCTTTCCTGATCTCTCTGAGAGTACCTCCCTAATCTTTCCAAGGGGACCTCCCCTACTCCTTAACTACAATGTATTTAGCTACATTATATTTATTTATATTTATTCTCTTTGGCGTATATTTTATCTATCTATCTATCCATCCATCCTTGTCTTACTTGTGAAAGATGAAAACTCTTTGAGAATAGAGATCGCTTCCTACTACCAGGTCTATATTCCAAAGACATCAAAAAAGGAGAAAGGACCTACTTGTACAAAAAATATCTGTAGTAACTTGGTGGCAAAGAATTAGAAAATGAGAGGATGCCTATCAATTGGAGAATGGCTGTATATGTTGTGATATATGATTGTGAAGGGATATGGAAATTCTCTTTAACAGTGCAGATCAACAACATTTAAGTCTTTTTTTATTAAAGCTTTTTATTTGCAATACATGTGCATCGGTAATTTCTCATCATTGACCCTTGCAAAGCTTTCTGTTAAAAATTTTTCCCTCCTTCCCCCCCTCCCCTAGATGGCAGGAAGTCCACTACATGTCCACTACATGTTAATTTAATATTAAATGCACCTCTCTGAAATCATCCTGCTGGTCGTTTCTCACAGAACAATAATATTCCATAACATTCATATGCCATAATTTATTCATCCACTCTCCAATTGATGGGCATCCATTCAGTTTCCAGTTTCTAGCCACTACAAAAAGGCTTGCCTGCCACAAACATTTTTGCACATGCGGGGCCCTTTCCTTCCTTTAGGATCTCTTTGGGATATAGGCCCAATAGAAACACTGCTGGGTCAAAGGGTATGCACAGTTTGATAACTTTTTGAGCATAATTCCAAATTGCTCTCCAGAGTGGTTGGATCCGTTCACAGTTCCACCAACAATGTATCAGTGTTCCAGTTTTCCCACATTCCCTCCAACATTCGTCATTATCTTTTCCTGTCATCTTAGCCAATCTGACAGGTATATAGTGGTATCTCAGAGTTGTCTTAATTTGCATTTCTCTGATCAATAGTGATTTGGAGCATTTTTTCATATGACTAGAAATAGTTTTAATTTCATCATCTGAAAATTGTCTGTTCATATCCTATGACCATTTATCAATTGGAGAATGGCTTGAATTCTTATAAATATGAGACAATTCTCTATATATTTTAGAAATGAGACCTTTATCAGAACCCTTAAATGTAAAGATGATTTCCCAATTTATTGCTTCCCTTCTAATCTTGTCTGCATTAGTTTTGTTTGTACAAAAACTTTTTAACTTAATATAATCAAAATTATCTATCTGGTGTTCAATTAAGAGTTCCATTTCTTCTTTGGACACAAATTCCTTCCTTCTTCACAGGTCTGAGAGGTAAATTATCCTATGTTCCTTTAATTTGTTTATAATATCACTACGTCTAAATCATGAACCCATTTAGATCTTATCTTGGTATGTGGTGTTCAGTGTGAGTCAAGCCCTAATTTCTTACATACTAGTTTCCAATTTTCCCAGCAGTTTTTGTCAAATAGTGAGTTCCTATTCCAGAAGCTGGGGTCTTTGGGTTTATCAAACACTAGATTGCTATAGTTATTGCCTAGTTTGTCCTGATCATATCCTATTCCACTGATCGACTACTCTGTTTCTTAGCTAGTACCAAATGGTTTTGATAACCACTGCTTTATTTAGATCTGTTACAGCAAGGCCACCTTCAACAGCCATTTTTTTTTCATTAATTCCCTTGAAATTTTTGACCTTTTGTTGTTCCAGATGAACTTTGCTACTATTTTTTTTCCAGATCTGTAAAATAATTTCTTGGGAGTTTGATTGGTATGGCACTAAATAAGTAAATTAGTTTGGGTAGTATTATCATTTTTATTATATTCACTCGGCCTACCCATGAGCACTTGATATTTTTCCAACTGATTAGGTCTGACTTTATTTGTGTGGAGAGTGTTTTGTAGTTTAGTTTGTATAGTTCCTCACTTTTCCTTGGCAGATAGATTCCCAAATATTTTATACTATCAACAGTTATTATGAATGGAATTTCTTTTTGTATCTCTTGCTGCTGAACTTTGTTGGTAATATATAAAAATGCTGATGATTTATGTGGATTTATTTTGTATCCTGCAACTTTGCTAAAATTGTGAATTGTTTCTAGTAGTTTTTTTAGTTGAGTCTCTAGGGTTCTCTAAGTATACCATCATGTCATATGCAAAGGGTGATAATTTGGTTTCTTCATTACCTACTCTAATTCCTTTTATCTCTTTTTCTTCTCTTACTGCCAAAGCTAACATTTCTAATACAATATTAAATAGTAATGGTGACAGTGGGCAGCCTTGTTTCACTTCTGATCTTATTGGGAATGGTTCTAGTTTGTCCCCATTACCCATGATGCATGCTGATGGTTTTAAATAGATGCTACTGATCATTCCCTTTATTCCTATACTCTCTAGTGTTTTTAACAGGAATGGGTGTTGGATTTTATCAAATGCTTTTTCTGCATCTATTGAGATAATCATATGATTTTTGTTAGTTTAGTTATTAATATAATTGATTATGCTGAAAGTTTTCCTAATATTGAACCAGGCCTGGTGTATTATCCTGAGGATGACTTTATGTAATCTCATTGCTAATACCTTATTTAAGATTTTTGCATCAATATTCATTAGGGAAATTGGTCTATAGTTTTCTTTCTATTTTCACCTTACCTGGTTTAGCTATTAACACCACATCTGTATTATAGAAGAAATTTGGTAGTACACCTTCTTTCCCTATTATTTCAAATAGTTTATATAGTATTGGAATTAATTGTTCTTTGAATGTTTGGTAGAATTCACATGTAAATTCATCTGGCCCTGGAGATTATTTCTTAGGGAGTTGATTAATAGCTTGTTCTATTTCTTTCTCTAAAATGGGGCTATTTAAATAATTTATTTCCTCTTCTGTTAACCTGGGCAGTCTATATTTTTGTAGATATTCCTCTATTTCATTTAGATTATCAAATTTGTTGGCATAAAGTTGGGCAAAGTAACTCCTAATTATTGCTCTAATTTTCTCTTTATTGGTGGAAAATTCTCCCTTTTCATTTTTGAGACTAACAATTTGATTTTCCTCTTTCTTTTTTCTAATTAAATTAACTAAAGGTTTATCAATTTTGTTGGTTTTTTCATAAAACCAACTTTTAGTTTTATTTATTAATTCAATAGTTTTCTTATTTTCAATTTTATTAATCTCCCCTTTTATTTTCAGAATTTCCAATTTGGTATTTAATTGAGAGTTTTTAATTTGTTCTTTTTTCTAGCTTTTTAAATTATAAGCCCAATTCATTGATCTTCTCTTTCTCTATTTTATGCAAGTAAGCATCTAGAGATATAAAATTACCCCTTATAACCATTTTGGCTGCATCCCACAAATTTTGGTATGTTGTCTCATTATTGTCATTCTCCTGGATGAAATTATTGATTGTGTCTATGATTTGCTCTTTCACCCATTCATTCTGTAAGATTAAATTATTTAATTTCCAATTAACTTTTGGTCTATTTTCTCCTGGCCTTATATTGCATGTGATTTTTATTGCATCATGGTCTGAAAAAAATGCATTTACTATTTCTGCCTTTCTGCATTTGATTTTTGAGGGGTTTATGCCCTAACACATGGTCAATTTTTGCATATGTTCCATGGACTGCTGAGAAAAAAGTAAATTCCCTTCTGTCTCCATTCAATTTTCTCCAAAGATCTATCATACCTAACTTTTTTTTTTAACATTTTGTTTACCTCCCTAACTTCTTTCTTATTTACTTAGTGGTTTGATTTATCTAATTCTGAGAGAGCAAGGTTGAGATCCCCCACTAGTATAGTTTTGCTGTCTATTTCTTCTTGCATCTCTCTTAACTTCTCTAGGAATTTGGATGCTATACCATTTAATGCATACAAGCAACATTTAATCTTAAAGAGCTACCTGGGACAATGAGAGTTTAAAGTAATTTGCCCCAAATCATACAACTAGTTTGTTATAGGCAAGAATTAAGGTGTTACAGGCAATATAAGACTAACAATGGTACAATCACTTACCCTAGTTTTTAACCACATACTCTTAACATAAATATAGTCTTTAAGTCATCAGACACAGGGTTAGGATAAGGAGAGAGCCAAGGGGACTAAAAATTTCCATTTGTTACTGTAAATTGTACACTCTAGCTCCATTCTCTCAGGACTAGGCAGGTTACATCACCCCTGAAGATTGCAATATATGCTGAAGAACTTGACGGAATGTCAATTCTCTACTATCATTATTTCCCTCAGCTATATTTCTTACTCCCAATTCCATTTAACTATTTAACATCAGTTAACTTTTACAAAGAGATATTGACTTCAAAGACATATCAGAGCAAACATATAAACATTTCCTCCCAATGTCTCAGAATCATGATCCTTTCTTAAACTAGCTGGGCTATCCAGGGGAATGAATGAGGCTCATAAATCAGTTCCTACATAGTAATACCAAGTTAATGTCCAAAAAGGCATCACTATGGGATGAGTTCTCCCACAGGACTGGGGTCTGAAAGATCACTTTCAAGGTAGCAGCTTGCTCCTTGAATAATGTTGTGCTGGCTACCAAATCTGGCCTAGATTCTAACTCCAGGATCTCTGTGGCTTACATTCTTGGTTTAGATCAGAGATTCCACACTATGAACTTAGAAATAATGGATATTAAAGCCAAGGAAGCCTTGCTTCTCAAGGGCTATGATATGGCTTGGGGGGGGTTGTCCCCTTAGATGCCCTTAGACCACCATATTTTTTCACAGGAAGCTATGAATGAATGAGTCACCTTGTTCCCTAGACAAAAGGCAGCCAGAGCTGACTCTGGCCCTTTTGAAGACACCAAGAATGCCATCTAAACAACCAATGGGAAAAAAATGTATTTCCTAACCAAATGGCTAGAGCAGGAGATAGTGTGCAGAATCTAAAATCAGGAAGACTCATCTTCCTAAGTTCAAATCTGGCTTCAAACACTTATTTAGCTATGTGACCCTGGGCAAGTCACTTCACCCTGTTTGCCTCAACTTTCTCATCTGAAAAAGGAGGAGGAAATGGAAAACCACCCCAGTATCTCTGCTAAGAAAACCCCAAATAGGGACATGAAAAGTCAGACACAACTGAAAACAACTGAACAACAGCAACCACATGGTGGATCAGTTGTAGAATGCTGATACATGCTCCACTCTTTCCAAAGTACTTCTCTCACACATCATCACAATTCTCAAAGCCGCTGCCTAACATCTACCATGCAAAGACATTATCTTAGAAAGCTGATGGGGTCTGCTGATATGACAGATCCATATCACTAAATAGAGGAGAATGACTATGACTAAATACCAAATACCATGTCTGTATGATTCACGATCATTTGTGTATGACCATAGGAGGTTTAATGGGTCTTCTCAATCTGCTCAGTATCCAGAAAATCTCAGTTATCCACCAATAAAGCTTTGTATAAAATACATTTAAATATTCATAAATTCTAAATATTTAAAAAAACTTGCAGGAAAGAATTTGTGCATGATGAACTCTTTTTTGTCTTTCTTTCTATGATACTATTTCTGCACTTAAGAATAATGAAAGTTCACAGCAGAAATGTTCAATTAACTGTTAAACACCATCATCAATTAAGAGATCATTTCCAAATCTGATGGATGAGTTCAAAATATCCAATTCATTCTAACCATCAGGCGGAAGAACAGTCCAACTCTCTGGAAGAACAGAGTAGATAAACATGTAAATGAACTCCCACATCTTTAGATTTATTCTACATGGGAGCCATTGAAATATTAATGTTCAAAGTTTCTAAGTATGGAAGAAATGTATATGATTAGGTGTTGAACAAGAAAAACATCCTATTTTAAAAAAATATTTTCCAAGCAACATATTCTAGATTATTAGATGGCTGGGAGAATATATCCTATGTTTTACATGAGTAGGTTTTTTAAAGCCCTATTATGGAGAACATAATTATATTTAATTGGGGGTGAGGGAGGAGGGATACCAGTGAAAAAGTATGATTATGGAACCAAAAAAAAGATAATGACAGCAGTGAATATAAGGGGGGGAAATGGAAGGAAAGCTTGATTACAAATAAAAGTACATCACAATATAGGAAGACTTCAAGAGGTCATTTAGTCCATCAGCCTATGACTGATATGGTAACCCAGCAGTACTACAGAGCACGTGAGCTACTTAGTGGATAATTGCATTGCCTTTTTTGTGCAGGAAGTATTTAAATGGAGTATTTTAAAAGGATAGGATTTAAACCAGTCACAACCCTATGTCATTTGGGTTTATCAGTGGAGAAAGAAACTGGCCCAAATAAGCTTGTAATAAACAAGAACTGGTGCTATGTGAGTATCTTTCTGGGTGGGAATCTACCCTGTGTTCTAGTCACATGCTGATCCACTGAGAAGGTAGACAAGACAGCAACTGTAATATATCTGTATCTGTTACCACCCATCTGATGTCAGCTCCTAAAAGACAGTTCAAGTACTGGAGGTTAGAAAAGTATGTTTGTAATAACAAGTTAATGTATATATACCATCCAGGTTATATATTAGATCAGAAAATTGTTCGGAAGTTGTTCCATTAACCTACAGGGGTAAGTTTGAAAACGAGAGATGTCAGAGCCAACTTTAAGCAGGACTAAATTCAAGCTATCCCAGAAAGAGAGCTTTTTAATTTGCTGAAAATCCCTTCAGAGTCATATCTTAATTAGTAATGCTATCCAAGATAAATGTTTAGAACATAAATCCTACAATATTCAACACTTTAAGTATTTATCATTTGCATTTTCAGTTCAAAACATACTTTACTAGAATTATTTTAAATTATTTGAAGGTTAAAGAACAGAGTTCTATTAAAATAGAATAATAAATAGGAGATTAGCTGAAGTAGCAGAGTAACAGGAAGGACACAAAAAGAATCCCACCATTAAAAGCTATTGAGGAGAGGAATCAAAATGCAGAATAAGCAGTATCATCTTTGCCACAGGTCCCTCAAAATCTCTTACATTATGACCATACAAAGTACACCAAACTGAATTCTGGGGAAGCCAAGAAAAAGTGAGTCATTTTCTTCCAGCCCAGGACAGTTTAGGTAGATAGAGAAACGTGAGGACAAGGGACTGGGGCCTAGCTAGGAGCACAAAGCAACAACAGAAGCAGCACCAGGGGCAACAGTGATGGGAAATAACCCAGTATCCACTGATCATAAGGGAACTGAACACCTGGCCAAAGAGATCCCAGGTGACCTTTGTACTGGCACTGGATATAGGAAAAGGTGCCATTTGGCAGATCTGTCACCCATTTACACAGTTCCAGGTCACAGCTTCATGGTCGAGAGGAGGATATATAAACAGCAGAGTTTAGACCAGGTGGGCAGGATTCTCCTCAAATCACATCATGTCAGAGCACTGAAAACTTACAAGTCCCTAAGTGAGCTGTGAAAACAGCAGCATTGCATAAAAGACAGAAATTCAGGCCAGAAAGCTCTTCCCCACTCCCCACCAAAGACTTTAATGAATTAATGCAAAAAACTAGAACGCTGTACACAGCAACAATATTGTAAAGATAATCAACTGTGAAAGATTAGTAACTGATCAATACAAAGATCTACCACAATTCCAAATGACTTATAATTTAAAATACTATCTATCTCCAGAGAAAAAAATGATGAACTCTGAGTATGGATTGAAACATTTTTTTCATTTTGTTTTCTTTGCTTTTTTTTCCATAACATGACTAAGATGGAGATGTGTTTTGCACAACTTCAAATGTATAAGGAGTACTATATTTCTTCCATCTCAAAGGCTTGGGGAGGGGATAAAGGGAAAGAATCTGAAACTGAAAATAAAAATAAAATTGAATAAAAAATCTAGTATGGATCCAGAAACATTTAAAACACAATCCTAAAAGAAGAAAATGACTCAAAAGCACCTGTAAGCGAAATTTCAAAGAAAGGCACAGTGTAGGCACAAATTCAACTAAAATTCCTATAAAAGATGAAGAGAGTTTTAGATTTTGTAAATGAGATGAGTGTGCTAGATGAAAAAAGTGAAAAGTAAAAGAGAGTGCTGAAGAAAAATGTGTAAAAGACTGTGTGACCTTGGGCAAGTCACTTAACCCCAATTGCCTCAGCAAAAAAGCAAAAAGAAAAAGAAAGAAAATGGTAAAAGAAATGAATTATGAAAGAAATATTTGGAAAGGGAATTAACAACTTGAAAGGACTAATACAAATCCTTACCCAAGCTAAAGACTCCTGAAAATCAAAATGGAAAAGGCATCTAGATGATATAGTGTAGAGAGCACTGGCCCTGAAGGTTATGAGGACCTGAGTTCAAAACTGGCCTTAGACACTTAACTTACTAGCTGTGTGACTATGGACAAGTCACTTAACTCCAACTGCCTTGTAAAAACAAAAAAAAATAAAAAAAATAGGGGACCCAGTAGAAGTTAATGAATCAATGTCATAATAGAAATATTAAAATAGAGTCAAAAGACTTTTTAAAATAGAAGAAAAATTAAAGTAACTTATAAAAAAACTGATATAGAAAACAAATCAAAGAAAACTAATTTAAGAATCATTGGACCACCAGGAAAACATCATCAAAAAAAGAGCCCAGGCATACTATTTCAAGCAATCATAAAAGAAAACTACACAAATTTCTTAGGACTAGAAAAGAAAAATAATCCATCAATCATTTCCTGGGGGGGAAAAAAAACCCAAACTAAAACCTCTCAGGAACATTGTAACCAAGACTCAGACCTTCCAGGTCAATGAAAAAATCCTTCAATCAACTAGAAAAAGAAAAGAATTCAAGTACCAAGAAGCCACAGTCAGAATCACACATGATTTAACAGCCAGTGCTATAAAGGAGTAAAGATCCTGGACTACAAAATTTCAGAAGACAAATGATATAGCTTTATAAACAAATATAACTTAGCCAACAATACTGACTATAAACAGTTCTTTAATGAATGAGGACTTCCTAGCATGCCTACTGATAATAACAGAATTACATAAAAACTTCAAAATGTAAATACAGGGGCCAAGAGAAACATAAAAAGTCAATCAAGCAGGCCTAAATAAGATGAACAGATTATAATTTAATATAAAGAGATGATATAGATGTCTCTTGAGAGTCACATTATTAACATTCATTAAAGAGGGAATCTAATAAGATTAGAAGCCTTGGAATGCTTTTTAACCCAACTTTCAGCTGTGGCTTCAAGAAACCGTAGCATGTACAGTGGTCACACTCCAGTAGATTGTCTTGGTAGTCGGACTAAAGCAGGTTAAGGGTATCATACAGATCTAAAACCCAGCAGTGAATTAGGGAGTATCTACCCCAAGCACATGAAGACACCCCAGTGGAATATGCACATGAGAACATTTTGTTCTAATGGCCATAAAAGCTGCTGTGATGAGCTTAGTTTTGTCAATCAAGTTCATCCAGTGTATCCCAAGCCTTTAGCAGTCAACCCAACTTTTATCTTGCCACTGGAAGAGGGAGAGAGGCTAATGATGCTATAAAACTCTGCCTCACTTAAATCCAATTCATGCAAGTTGAAATATCACGATGTGATATCACTGGTTCTCTTTGAAAGTGAAGAACAAACAACAACAGCAATAATACTTTGATCTTAAAACAAGAAAGGAAAATGAGAAGAAAAGGAATGGGAGTGGAATAAAAATGATTAGGGAAATCATAATATGTCACTGGAGTATGAAAGTCATAGACTATATAAACAAGAAGGAAAAAAACAACTTTCAAAATTTTCATATGGGGGGCAGCTAGGTAGAGCAGTGGATAGAGCACCAGCCCTGAAGTCAGGAAGACCTGAGTTCAAATCTGATCTCAGACGCTTCCTAGCTATGTGACCCTGGGCAAGTCACTTAACCCCAATTGCCTCAACAACAACAACAACAACAAAAAAAAAAACTTTCATATGAACTGGCCAAAGGATGGAAGAATATAGGCATACAGTGGGATGAAGAAATAGATTTTACTCAATAAAGAAATAGGAAGGAAATGAGAGGAGAAAGAAGTGGAAATAAGAGAGAATGTAGATTAATTGAGGAATTAATAGTAAGCAAAACAAATTCCAACTAGGAGGGTGATTGAGAAGATAATTTTTCCCTGAGGCAATTGGGGTTAAGTGGCTTGCCCAGGGTCACACAGCTAGGAGATGTTGAATGTCTGAGACCAGATTTGAACCCAGGTCCTCCTGACTTCAGGGCTGGTGCTCTATCCACAATGCCACCTAGCTGCCCTGAGAAGATAATTTTAAAAGTAAAGAAAAAAAGGATTAGAACCTGTGATTGGTGATGTGAGAAAAAGAAAAAAAGAGCAAGCAAGAAGAAAAAAATCTGTTAACATAGAGCACTAGAATGAGCATATTCTATCATAATCATTTTTTTAATAAAGAAGGGGTCTGAAACAAAGAAAAGAAAAAATATGTAAAAGCATAAGAGAATGGGATGAAGAGAAATATACAATTAATTATCCCAAATGTGAATAAAAATGTGATAAATTCACTTATAAAAAGGATAGAATAATGAATAAGAAATTAGAATCCCAAAATATGATATTTACAAGGAATACATTTGAAACAGAAAGAAAAACATTGAGTAAAATAAGGAACCAGAGCAAAATCTTTTATGGTTCAGGTGAAGTAAAAAAGGCAGGAATGGCAAATATGATCTCAGACACAGCATTAGCAAAAACAACAACAACAACAACAACAACAACAACAACATTGAATTAAAAGAGATAAACAGGGAAAATACATTTTGCTAAAAGGCATTATTGGTGTTTTTTAGTCATTTCAATCATATCTGACTATTCACAACATCATTTGGAGTTTTCTTGGCAAAGATATAGCAGTGATTTGCCATTTTCTTCTCTACCTCATATTACTGATGAGGAAACTGAGAAAAACAGGGTTAAGTAACTTACCCAGAGTCACACAGCTAGTAAATACGTAAGGCCAGATTTGAACTCCCAGAGATAAGTCTTCCTCTCTTCAGGTTTGGCATTCAATCCACCACACCATCTAATTGTCCTCCAGAAAGCATTTCAATGAAACACGCACTGAATGGCATGGTATCTAAATGGTTAAAGGAAAAATTAAATTAGTTACAGGGGAAAATACAATAAAACTATAATAGTAGGGTGCCCTTTCAGATCTAAATAAATCAAATAACAACAAAAAAAAACAATAAAGAAGTTAAGGACTTGAATAGAATTTTAGGAAAGGTTGCTATGATAAATCTCTTAAGAGTATAGAATGTAAAAAGAAAGGAATATACAAATATATCACCTGTTCATGGTACCTTTACAAAAATATAAAATAACTACAAAGTCTCTATAATCCTTGACAGTCTACCTCCAAAGACACACACAGGAACTACAAGTTTATGTCCAAAAGGCTATCAAAAATGTGCATACCCTTTGGTCCATCAGTGTTTCTACTGGGCTTATATCCCAAAAAGGCCATAAAGGAGGGAAAGGGACTCACATGTGCAAAAATGTTTCTGGCAGCCCTTTTTGTAGTGGCAAGAAACTGGAAATTGAGTGGATGCCCATCAGTTGGGGAATGGCTGAATAAGTTACAGTATATGAATGTTATGGAATATCATTGTTCTATAAGAAATGACCAGCAGGATGATTTCAGAGAGGCGTGTAGAGACTTGCATGAACTGATGCTGAGTGAAGTAAGCAGAACCAGGAGATTATTGTATACAGCAACAATAAGATTATATGAAGATTGATTCTGATGGACGTGGCTCTTTTCAACAGTGAGATGATTCAGGCCAGTCCCAATGATCTTGTGATGAAGAGAGCCATCTACACCCAGAGAAAAGACTGTGGGAACTGAGTGTGGATCACAACATAGTATTTTTACTCTTTCTGTTGTTTGTTTGCATTTTGTTTTTTCTCATTTTTTTTCCTTTTTGATCTGATTTTTGTTGTGCAGCAAGGTAACTGCATAAATATGTATACATATATTGGATTTAACATATATTTTAACATGTTTAACATATATTGGATTACTTGCCATCTAGGAGAGAGGATAGAGGGAAGGAAGAAGAAATTTAGAATATAAGGTTTTGCAATGAGCAATGTCAAAAAAAATTATCCATGTATATGTTATTACAACTAAAAACTTTAATAAAAAATTCAAGCTTATAAACACACAGAAAATAACCAGTTTTTAAGTTGCAATTTTTATATATCTTAGACTTCTCAATCTGTAACATTTGGCAATTATGTTTATTTTATAGCTACAATGTCTATGCCCTTTTCCTTTAAATACATGCAGATGGTGACAGCTAGATGGCACAGTAGCTAGAGCACCAGCCCTGAAGTCAGGAGGAAGAGAGTGTAAACCTGGTCTTAACACTTCCTAGCTGTGTGACCCTGGACAAGTCACTGAACCCCAATTGCCTCAGGGGGAAAAATACATGCATATACTTCATTTAATTTTCATCATGCTCATTTTCTTTTTTTTTCTTTTTTTTTAATTAAAGCTTTTTATTTTTATAACATATGTATGGGTAGTTCCCCAACATTGATCTTTACAAAGCTTTCCATTACAAATTTTACCCCCAGTCCCCTACCCTCCCCTAGATGGCAGGAAGTCCACTACATGTTAATAATGTTGAAATGCTTGAGAAGTTATGCAAGAAAAATCCTATCTACAAGAAAAAAAAGAATCAGAGAAAGGCAACACC
>JAJPUD010005223.1:155575-165935 GCA_023553655.1 Myrmecobius fasciatus | reverse complement strand
GAGGTCAAATTTTTTGTTCAGATCAGGTCTTTTCATTAGAAATAGGTGAAATTCTCCTGTATCATTGAATGACCATCTTCTTCCCTGGAAGATGATGCTCATTCTAGCTGGATAACTTATTCTTGGCTGTAATCCAAGTTCTTTTGCCTTTTGGAATATCTGGTTCCAGGCCCTTCGCTCCTTCAATGTGGAAGCTGACAGATCCTGTGTAATTCTAATGACAGTTCCTCGGTATTTGAACTGTTTCTTTCTAGCTGCTTGCAATATCTTTTCCTTGGTGCGATAGTCCTGAAATTTGGCCACGATATTCCTTGGGGTTTTAATTTTGGGGTCTCTTTCTGGAGGTGATCAGTGAATTCTTTCAATGCCAATTTTGCCTTCTGATTCTAAAACATCAGGGCAATTCTCTTTCATGATTTCCTGGAAGATAGCATCCAGGTTCTTTTTTATATCGTGGCTTTCAGGGAGTCCGATAATCCTTAAATTGTCTCTCCTGGATCTGTTTTCCAGGTCAGTTGTTTTTCCTAGGAGATATTTCATATTTTCTTCTATTTTTTCATTTTTTTGTTTTTGTTTAACTGAATCTTGAAGTCTTATTGAGTCATTTACTTCTATTTGTTCAATTTTAATTTTTAAAGTATTATTTCCTTCAGTTATCTTTTTTAGCTCCTTTTGTAGCTGGCCAATTGAATTTCTGGATTCAATGCATTCTTTTTCCATTTTGCCAGTTTTATTTTTCAGTGAATTGTTGTCTTTTTCCAATTCACCAATTTTGTTTTTCAGTGAATTGTTGTCTTTTTCCAATTCAGCAATTTTGTTTTTCAGTTCACCATTTTTATTTTCCAGTGAATTGGTGATTTTTTCCAATTCACCAATTTTATTTTTCAGTGAACTGTTTTCTTTTTCCAATTCACCAGTCCTATTTTCCAGTTTTTGATATTTCTGTTGCCCTGATCTCAATTTATTTCCCCATTCTTCTTCTAGCTCTCTTTTGAGATTCTTAATGCAATCATCCAGGTAAGCCTTCTGAAAGGGAGACCAACTTAAATCTGCCTTTGTGGCTTCATCTGGGATTGTTTTCATAATGTCAGGATGTGGGGACTGTTCTATTTTTTCTCCGTAAAAGCTTTCTATGGTGAGAGCTCTCTTCTGCTTCTTGTTCATGATTTAAAGTTGGTATATTGGTCAAAACCAGAGAAAACTTCAACAATTTGTATTTGCCCTGGGGCAGTTTGCCGAGTTGACTTCCAGTCTGAGGCTGGTCGGGCTAGATTCGCACTAGGACCACGTTTTCAGCTGCTCTCCATCTACTTTTTTCCAAAGGCAGATCTGCCAAAGCACCTGCCTGCAAGCAGAGCAAAGTGGCCCAGGCGTCTCCCAGGGGCTTCCTGGGTGCCCAAAATCCGCCCCTCTATCGCAGCCCTAACTTCCGCCCCGGCTGGAGTCCGATCGCGACCAGAGGCCGATTTCCCCTGAGGCTAACCTTCTCCGGAGTTCTTTCATGGTAGATCTTTGATAGAAGTGCGTTGTAGTCCAAATGCTTGGTGGTGCTCTCACTTAGAAACCAGTTGGAAGGCTTACTTTGTCTGGGTTTGAGGGAATGTCGCCGGAGTTCACAGAGAAAGCTGTCCGCAGTTCGCCATCTTTTGACCTTATTTATTTTCAACAAAATATAAAAAAAAGATTATTAGATGGGAAAGCTGGCCCTGGGAAGTCAGAATAAATGGAAAATAATTTGGAAAAGCTAGTGTGGTAAGACAATGAATCAATAGAGGTTGCCTTGGGGCAGTAGATGGTGTGGTGGCTAGAACACTAGCCCAGGAGTCAGGAAGACCTGAGCTGAAATTCAGTCTCAGATACTTTACACTTCCTAGCTATGTGACTTGGGTAAGTCACTTAATCCTAATTGCCTTCCAAAAGAAGAAAAAAAAAGCTTGCCTTACTATGGTGAAGACCAAGCTGAGATAATGTAAGGTAATTTTTGAGAGAACCACTCATCCTGGTTTTATGATTTTCTCCAGCTTCATTCATGAGTAAAAACAAAGGTAGCATGGGAATAATCTAGGGCTGAAATTTGTCAGGGCAAAATTGACCATAGGATAAGGAGAACGGGGACTTGAGAGAAAAGGATAGTGTAGAGTTCCCAAAGGGGTCAAGATGAGGACTTGAGGAAGATGTGTGAGGATGAAGAATAGGTTTTAAGATCACAATGGGAATGACAACCGATTGTGATCACATAAGGGGATTTTAGAATTCATGAATGTGAAAAGTGGAGTGAACATTTGCTTGTAATAACAAGATCAAGGGCATGAACATTCTTGTGTGTAGCTGTGATGGTATGGAGAAGGTCATGAGAAATAAGTAGATGGAGCAATTGAGAGGTGTCATTTCAGAGAGTATCCACAATTATATTGGAATTTTCTAGTATGAGCTAGGAGTTGGAGAGAAGAGAAATTTGAACCAAACACTTAACTCATTGAAGAAAGGATAGTGACCTGTAGGTTGGTAAACAACAGCTATTACACTCTTAATTGGGTGGTAATTAGGAAATAAGTGAATTTCAAAGGAGTGGTTATTGAGTGATGGCAGCAAAGGAGGATTCTAATTTCTTTAATATGAGTGAAAGTACAAACAATGATAAAAAGGGTGATTAGGGAAGCTATCTGGGGGAAGCCAGGTATTAGTGAGTGCAAGAAGATGGTAGAAGGGGCAGCTAGGTGGCGCAGTGGATAGAGCAACAGTCCTGAAGTCAGGAGGAACTGAGTTCAAATCTGGTCTCAGACACTTAACACTTCCCAGCTGTGTGACCCTGGGCAAGTCACTTAACTCCAATTTCCTCAGGGGGAAAAAAAGATGGTAGAAGTGGGAAAAGAAAAGATTTAAGATAAAAGCAATTTTGTTACTTATGGAATAGACATTCCAAAGAGTATAGTGGAAGGGATGGATAATTTAAGAGTGAGATCTGGGTTGGAGGGGGAAACATAGAAGGCAATGGGAACAACAGGATGATCTCTACTTCTAGTCAAAAATTAAAAAGCATATATTTATCATCTACTATGTGCACATCATTGTTAAGCATTTGAGTAAGAAAATAATAATGAGACAGTCCTTGAGCTCTACTAGAAGAATACATTTCCAGATAAGTAAAAACAAGACAAATGCAAATAAATCCACATTGATATGGGGTGCTTTCTGAATGATTTGGCATATGAGCTGAGATTTGAAGAGAGCCTAAAGTTCCAAGAGTCAGAAATGAAAAGGGAGAAGTTTCCAAAATGGGATAAAGGCATCGAGGAAGGGATAGAACAGAAAGCAGACTCTTTTGGCTAGAAGGTAATATTTGTGATAAGTGATGTGTCATCAGTGTTAGAAGACTTGAGTTGGAATTCTAATTCTAACATTAGCTATTTAACACCAGGCAAATTGTTGCCTGCCAGTCCAACAGTGTCACCTCCATAATCAATTAACTCCAGTGGTTCCCTATCACTTCCAGGATAAAATACAAAATCCTGTGTTTTTCATTCAAAGCCTTTCATAGCCTGTCCTTCTCTCCCTACCTCTCCAGTTTTCTTTTTTCCCTTTTTTTCCCCTTCTTTCTTTTTTTTTCTGTATGTTTTCTTTTCCTTTTTTATAGTAGTTTTAAAATTTTTCCAAATACTTGCAAAGATAGTTGTCAACATTCACCTTTGCAAAACTTTATGTTCCAGATTTTTCTCCCTCTCCTCCTGCCCTAAACAGCAAGCAATCCAATGTAGATTAAATAAACGCAATTCTACTAAACATATTTCCATACTTGTCATATTGTGAAAGAAAAATAAGATCAAAAGGAAAAAAAGGAAAGAAAAGAAAGAAAAACCAAGCAAACAAACAACAGTAACAACAAAAACAGTGAAAATGCTATGCTTTGATCCACAATCAATATCCATACTTCTCTCTCTGGATGTGGACGGCTCTTTTCATCTAAAGTCTATTGGAATTGCATTGAATTGCTCTATTGTTGAAAAAAGTCAAGTTCCCCAATTGATCACAAAATCTTGTTGCTGTGTACAATGTTCTCTTGGTTCTGCTCACTTCATTTAGCATCATTCATATAAGTCATGTAAGTAACAATATTCCATTACATTCATATGCCATAGTTTATTCAGTCCAGTTTTCTTATATCTTAGCCCCTAGTATGTACTCTTTGATGCAGTGACTCTGGTCTCCTGTTCCGAGAACAAGACCCTCCTTTTCTCTCTCCAGGCATGCTGCTGCTGTTTGTGTCTAGAATGCATCCTTTCCTCATCTATACTTCCTGGTGTTCTCTACTTTCTTTAAAAAGTCCTAGCTAAAAGCCCACTTTCTATGGGAAGACTTTCCCATTCCCTCTCTTAATTATTTCCCATTTATCCTGTTTTGAACATCATTGTTTGCTTGTTTTCTCTCTTACTAGAATGTGAGTTCCTCAAAGGCAGAAACTGCCTTTTGCCTTTCTTTGTATTCCCAGAGTTTAGCACAGTGCCTGGAACACAATAGGCACTAAATAAATGTTTTTAGACTGATTTAACCTCTCCAATTCACTCTCTCCTCACCATTGCCTTTTAGAATCCTTAAGCAGCTAGATGATGTTTAAGACATAAGGATTCTTAAACTTTTTCCACTTGTGACCCTTTCACCTGAGAAATTTTGATGTGATCCCAGATAAATAGGTATATAAAATAGTTACACAAATCAAATATTTACTGATAATAAATCATAATTTAGCAAACCCCACATTCAGATATAGTGGATAGAGTCCTGACCCTGGAGTTGGAGAGACCTGAATTCAAAAAACTGTGTGACTCTGGGCAAGTCACTTAATCCTATTTCCTCACTTTCTTCATATGTAAAATAAGTTGGGAAACAACAACAACAAAAACACCCAAATGGGGTCAGAAAAAGTCTTATATGATTGAAAAACAACCACCACTACTAGCCAATCCTTCAAGATTTAACTCAGGTACTAACCCTTGTATAAAACTTTGCCTTCCTCAAATTATCATGTTTGTTTATATGCCGTATTCCCCAAGGAAAAAGTAAATTCCCAAATAGGGACTTTTATATTTTTGTTATTGTGTTCCAAGTGCCTAGCAGAGTATCTTGCACATAGAATTGATTTGATCATGAATTTTTTATATGGAAATGATAAATCTTACTTTCTGTATACCACAAAGTTGTTCTGAAGAAAACACTTCAAAAAGTTATAGGGCTGGACATTATCATCCATGTCTGTAAATCCAGTTATCAGGAAGGCTGGAGTTGATAGATCATTTATTTTAAGTCTGGGAATTCTGAGCTATAGTGGGCTAAGTTGAATAGTGTGTTATTAAATTTGATGCCACTATAGTAAGGATGGGGTGGGGAGAGTCGGCAAAGGGAGGAAGAGGATGAAGATGAACCTAGGTTGCCTGAGCAGGGGAGAAGCGGCCTCAGTCAGAAATGGAGTAGTTCAAAACACCTGGGATTGGCCTGTGAGTATCCCCTGCACATCCAGCCTGCGTGAGAAAATTAGACATTTTTTTTAAAGCTTTAGAAATGTTTACTATAATATAATTCTACCCCTCCCAATCCCACCCACATGCCCACCTACCTATCCTTGCCTTTGATTTTTCACTGTTAGCTTTTCTTCTTTTTCTGCTTTTCTAGGGAAAAGTCATCAGGAGGAATTGGTAAGTGGCTTTATGAGTCATCCTCAAGTGAAATGAATGCTTAGTGAGTGGGGAGTTGAAGGAGTTGAAGGCTTTGGGTTTCCATGGCAGCCCCTTCACCTGAGACCCTGGGGGGGGGCAGATTCAATGGGGCTAGGATGTCTTTGGGTTGGGTTAGCTCCTGTCCTTCCCTGGAAAAATAAAAAGACCCTCAAACCTCCAAAGTGCCACTCTGGCAAAATATCTTTGGGAGGGCAAGATATTTTTGTTAACATTATATCAGAGTTAGGAATTAAGAAGTGAGGATGAAAACCTTTATTTCAGCCAGGTTATTGATTATTTGTATTTAAGCCTCAGAGGCAGGCTACCTTAGGGAACATGACAAGTATTTCTGTCCTTATATTAACAATTTTTCTGTCAAGATGAATATTCCAAATATTATTGGTTCAAGCCCCCATCCTGGTGAGTACTTCTAATATCAGTTACCAATGTCAGATAATATCTCTTCATTGATTACTCTCCCACTATCATTTTAGCAAGTCAAAATCAATTAGATTTTTCACAGAACTATATAGCAAGAATATATATGTATACATACATACATACATATGCATATACATATATACATGTATATATATATAATATTTTCCCTTGAACTACTGGAGGCACATTTTTTTTTCAAACTTAAAGAAGTTGCTGGGGCAGCTAGGTGGCGCAGTGGATAGAGCACCAGCCCTGAAGTCAGGAGGATATGAGTTCGAATCTAGTGTCAGACACTTAACATTCCCTAGCTGTATGACCCTGGGCGAGTCACTTAACCCCAATTGCCTCAGCAAAAAAAAAAAAAAGAAAGAAATTGCTACAATGTCTGTCCTCACCAAGTTCATTTCTGAATGTAGCACAGCTGCTAGATAAATCACTCTGTAGACTAGCATGGAATTTAGGCTACTGCTGTGCTAGGCCAAGCAGGTTGTACCTTGAGACTGCCCTTTCAAGTCTGCACTGGTAGGACCCTAATTTCTGGATCTCTGGCAACTTATTCTTCCAAACTTTTGAGCTGGCCTGGCTGTAACCATGTGTGACTCCTTCACCATGAGAAGGAAAGAAGGAAGGCCACAGACAGAAATTGCTCTGGGATTCCTTATCCCAATTACCCCTTGCATAGGGATAGAGCAGTGGGCCTGGAGTCAGTGAGACTCATCTTCCTAAGTTCAAATCTGGCCTCAGACACTTCCTACCTGTGTGACAATGTTGGTTTCTGTTTCCTCATCTGTAAAACGAGCTGGAGAAGAAATAGTAAACCCCTCCATCATCTTTGCCTGGTGGTGCCACAAGGAGCTGGGCACGAATGAAAAATGACTCAATGACAAAACCTGCCAAATGGCATCGTCCACAGAGCAGCCAGCTCTCCCTATTGCAGGGCTCTGGGAATAACCCCCAGGATGAGGGACGAGAGAGTCTGAGGCCCTGCCCGGCCTGGAGCTTGGCCTTTGGCCTCCCTCTCCACAGGGAAGCAAAGGGATTGCGTTTCAGGTCAGCAACCAATCAAAAAACCTCTTAGAAGGGGCAGCTAGGTGGCGCAGTGGTTAGAGCACCAGCCCTGAAGTCAGGAAGACCTGAGTTCAAATCTGGTCTCAGACACTTCCTAGCTGTGTGACTTTGGGCAAGTCACTTAACCCCAATTGCCAAAGCAAAAAAAAAAAAAAAAAAACAAAACAAACCAAAAACCTCTTAGAACACAGTAAGAGGACAGAGAAGGTCAGAGGTTACCTGGTGGAGCTCCAAAGTTGTTGGAGTCCAGCCTCAGTGAATGCTGAGAAAGCATGAATGAATATCCGAGGCCAGGTGGAGGGTATGTTTTGCGATCTTCGTTTATTAATCTGAGTGCCAGGCTTTACATAAATCTTTAAACTAGTGTTCCATTAACACCAGCTAACCTGCAGGTGCCGCTATATGCCTTCCAGGGTTAATGCATAGCCCATTCTTCGACCAATTCGGCAATAACAAGATATTTATCGTAACAGAATCGTCAATAACAGAAATTATCAAGTTGTTTTGTCTAACAGCATTTCTGTTACAATGATCTCTCAAATTTCACTATGTAAGAAAATTTAGAAATACACACAATATCATTTATTTAAAATGAGAAACAAAATTTGAGATGACATCAATTGCATTTCCAAATTATCCCATATAAAAGTCACTGATCTTACTACCTTTGGCATTTTAAAACCATTTTAGAATTATCAGGTAGGGAACAATTACATTCAATTAAAGAAATAATAATAATAAAAGAAATATAGTGCTTAGCATGTGCCAGTCACTGTATTAAGCATTTTACAACCGTTACATTATTTTAATCTCACAATAACCCTGGGAGGTATGTACCATTATTACATTATTTTCTTTACAAATCAGGAAACTGGGACAGAAATCAGAAAACTTGCCTACACTGCTAATGAATTTCTGTGATTAGAACAGAGAAGGGTGAGAAGGGGCACCAAGGGCAGGGACTGGTTGCCCCCCTCCCCCAACTTTCCTTGTACTGCCATGCTAGGTGCTTCCAGGGACACCCCAACCTTTTCAGGAAGCAGTTGGGCAGAGCCTGCCAAGAGCTGGGACTGCACTGAAGACAATGAGTGGGTTTTGGCAGGGATGGCAGAGGACACTGGCTGCAATTCCAGGGACTGGAGGCTGTACCAGGATCTTCCCATTGGTGGTAGTTCCTGGTAGCAGGGCAAAGTGAATGTTGGCTGTGGGGCCTGACCTCTGACAGATGAAGCTTCAGCTGGCAGGACAGGGGACTCTTGCAGCGACAGCGTAGACAGCGTGTACTACACCTGGATGATGCTCCTAGGTTTGCCTAGAGGGTGAGCTGCAGTATACCCAGGGACACAGGACCACTGGAGCTACTGGGAGTAACTTCAGTGGGAGCCCTGATGAAGCTGCTGTCTTCCTTCTACCATGGGGGTTCTGGGCAATGAACTAACTGCATGACTGGAGGGACAGAATAAAATTCTAGTTTTCCTATATTTTTCCAACATTTTTCAACACTGTATTTGAGCATCTGATCTGGGATGAGAGTGGTTAACAAGGAGAGGAACTCTGACCTGGGGGAGTTACAAGAGATTTAAACAATCTTTTCTCTTTTCATGGTCACAAATATCAAAGAAAGGTTAACAAGAGGTTGCTATAAAGTGCAAACTATTTACCTATTTTTTTTTCTTTCTTCACTCTGAAATTACTTCTAAACTTGCTACCTTCCTTCCTTGTCCTAGAACAATGAAGCTATTAGTTTTACCATCTACTTTCAAGTTTTATAAAATTTAATCATTATTTTCCCTTAAAACAAATTCTACAGAGTGGTACCCCACAACTTACTAAAATATTTCAGAAGGGAGCGAGTTCTCGGAATTACCCAAAGTCTCAGGAGCTTTTCCCCTGCAATCTTAAAATAATAAATCTTCAAATTCCTTAATGATTAATCTTCAAACTTCTAAAATCTACCGAGACATTCTTAGCAGTTCTACAGCTTTCATTAACTGACTTTATTTCTGTAATTCCAACACAGCCACAGTTGAAATGACAGAAAAAAAGTGTCTTGCAGGTTTTTTTTATTTTTTCTTGTAACCTAATCTCCCTTGGAAAACCTAAATGGGAGTTAGTCCTGTTACTGGGACAAGTATGAAAGTTTATTAATCTTTTCCAGAATTCCAGACTCTGTAAATATGGCTTTTAAAAGATTTTCTGGCAGATTACATTTAAAAATTTTCAAGGTTAACAGAATCTACCCCACAATAGAAACACAGCAGAAACATTTTACATTTTACAAAGACATGACACAGATAAAACTGCAAGATATGCAAACAGAATAAATAAATAATAAATAAATAAATAAATAAATCTAGCAGCACATGCATTTACCAGTTCAGCAAAGCATGGAGCTAATTGAACACTCTTGTAGCCTGCAAAGAGGGGGATCAAAGCCAGAAGACAGCAACTAAGAACCTTGGGGCCTGTAGAGGCTGGAGCCAAACAAATTAGGCAGGAACAGTTAATTAGTGGAACAGAGAATGCAGAAATTATATCCTTACTAGAAAGACTCAAAACAAATCAGGTCACTGGCGGGCCCTGGAGTTTTCCTCACAAAGAATAAGAGCTTGACCAAGGCAGAAGCTTGGAGAGTAGAGCAGGAACAAGAGCAGAGGTCTCACCAGATGAAAGGAATCAGATTCCAGAGAAATAAATCTCCAGTAGCGTCTAGTTGGTCCGTACAGAGATTTCAATGCAGTTCCATGTCCAATTCTATTTCTGACACCAATTAACGTCAACAGGACTCTAACTTGTGGGTAACTGGAGGTGAACAGAGTAGGCAACAGACAGAAGAGTCAGGAATTTTAAAAGTTTAATTTCAAAGTGAGGGAGCCTACTTGCAAGCAAGGACATGTTTGTGGGAGCCCACCCCTAGTGGTGCTGGAGGAACCCACTTTAGTGTAGGCAGATCGTAATACTTATAATTATGGCTATTCAGTGAGTGTAGTACTGATAATGAGAGGTAACAACAACAATGTGACAGATTTGATTCATTAAACAATCCTGAGATTTTGCTGTGGCTGTTGTTATGCCAAGGACAAGCTTACTGGGTTTGATCCTTCCTCCCTCCCTCCCTCCCTCCCTCCCTCCCTTCCTTCCTT
>JAJPUD010005223.1:123808-155475 GCA_023553655.1 Myrmecobius fasciatus | reverse complement strand
CTCCCTCTCTTCCTCCCTTCCTTCCTCTCTCCCTTCCTCCCTTCCTCTCTCCCTCCCTTCCTCCCTTCCTCCCTTCCTCTCTCCTTCCCTTCCTCCCTTTCTCCCTTCCTCCCTTCCTCCCTTCCTCTCTCCCTCTCTTCCTCCCTCCCTCTCTTCCTCTCTTCCTCTCTCCCTCTCTTCCTCTCTCCCTCTCTTCCTTCCTTCCTTCCTTCCTTCCTTCCTTCCTTCCTTCCTTCCTTCCTTCCTTCCTTCCTTCCTTCCTTCCTTCCTCCCTTCCTTCCTTCCTCCCTTCCTTCCTTCCTCCCTTCCTCCCTCCCTTTGTCACTCTTCTTTTTCTTCTTGCCCCTTCTTCTGACTCTGTCCCTCTCTCCTCCTGTTCTTATCTTCTATTTCTCTTAGCTTCAGAATAATTTCTATTTCTCTGCCCTATGTCTTTTTCTTAATTTGTTTATTAGATGAGGTAGTTATCACGGGTGTATGTAGGATCATTTTTATCCTTCTTTTCCCACCTACCCCACCATCTCTCTCTCAGCAGAGAGGCAAATAGATATTTGCCTCATTTTTCACTGACAAAGTTGAAGTTCCCCATTGTGAGTTCCCTTTTTTCCCATTTCTACAATTCAAATCACCTCAACTTCCTTCCCAAGTTTTCCTTGTTTTGTTGCAGTCTTTGAGGAAGAAGTGGGTGTTTTCCTTGCTAATGTCAACTTGACTACTTGTACTCTTGGTCACATTCTTTCCAAACTTTTCTGGGAACATATTCTCTTTAACATCCTTTCTTTCTTCATAAATTTTATACTCTCCTTATTTACTAGGGCCTTCCCTTCTTCATGCAGTCATTCCTAGATCACATGTACCAACAATATTTGAAGCAGCTATTTTTTGGGGAGGGGTGGCAAAGAACTGCAAAATAAGGGGGTGCCCATTATATGAGGAATGGTGGTGCAAATAACCATGCAGAAATATGATAGGATACCAGTGTGCTGAAGTGGACAGTTTTTGAGCAATTTGGGAAACTTGAGTGAGTTAGTGGAAGGTGGAGTGAGCAGAACCAGGAGAGCAATTTGTATTATAACAACATCATTGTTGAAATAAACAGGCTTAAAAGATTTAAGAACTCTGATTAGCTCAGTGATCTATTATGATTCCAGAGGGCCCATGATAAAACACTCTATATATCTCTAGCTGCAAATTGAAAAATATATGTATATGTGTGTATGAGTGTATACATATACATATAATTTTGGACATGGTCAATGAGGGAATTATTTTTACTTGATTGTATATTTGTTATAAGTGTTGTTTTTCTTTTCTTCCCCCTCCCCAGAAAAAATTTTGGGGGCATGATTTTTGTTCATTAAAAATAGTTTGACAAAAATTTAAATTAAAAATATTTTTAGGGCTCATCTGTCCTAAAAAAAATTTCACTCGATCTTACCATTCCTTTAAATGAGTATCTTATATCTCTCCTTCCTTTTATAGCAAACTCCTTGAAAAAATCTTTTGTCAGTTGACAAAGATTTATTAAGTGTTTACTATGTACCAGGCACTGAAAGTTCTTACCCTTATGGAGCTTCCTGGGGGAGGACAGAACATCATAAAAAACAGAAAAGCAGGGTTGGGATGGGGTGGATGAGCAAAGGAAAAATTGGGAATATGAGATGGTGAGAAATGAAAGAATGGCTAGTCTGAGGCCCTCTTTTTAAATGGAGTTTCTGGGAGGTGTGTGTGCGTGTGTGTGTGTGTGTGTGTGTGTGTGTGTGTTTGTGAAGAGAGAATGAGAGAGAATGAAAGAGAGACAGAGACAGAGACAAAGAGAGAAAGGAATGCAGAAACATTATGATTCCAGGACCCAGAATGATTTTCTGGAATAATGAGATTTCAGAGGCATGGTGGAGAAAAGATGTCTACTTTCACTTTTTATCCTCCTACTCACTTCCCAGTTTTTTGAAATCTGACTTCTCTGACCTCATCATTCAACTGAAGCTCTTTTCTCCAAGGTTACCGATGCTCTCTTAATTGCCATATTTTAGAGCTTTTCACATTCTCATCTTCTTGACTTTTCTGAGCATTTGATAGTGTTGGTATGAGCTACTCCTAGACAATTTCTTCTTCCTGGGTCTTTGCAAAAGGGATTTGTCCTGGGTTTTCTCCAACCTCTTTGATCTTTCCT
This sequence comes from Myrmecobius fasciatus, assembly GCA_023553655.1. Lineage (NCBI taxonomy): Eukaryota > Metazoa > Chordata > Mammalia > Dasyuromorphia > Myrmecobiidae > Myrmecobius > Myrmecobius fasciatus. Next base: position 153,302 of record JAJPUD010005223.1, on the reverse strand, counting down.
CAGATTTCTTTGCTGGGTCATCCTCATCTCTCATTGCTTAAGTATGAGTACACTCTGAGACTCTGTCTTGGACTCTCTTCCTTCCTCTCGAACCTTCTTTCTTGATAGTTTCATTGACTTCCATGTATTTGATTATTGTTCCTATGCAAACTATATTTATGTATCTACTCCTAGCCTTTCTTTTGAATTTTAGTTTTGAATCATCATTTACATATTAGACAGGTGCAACTAGGTGCCTGATAGACATCTCAGACTCAACATGTCCAAAATGAAACATCATCTTTAAAATCTTTACATCTTCCTAACTTCCATATTTTCTGTTGAGGGTACCCTTAACCATCTGCCTTCTCCCAGCTCTGAAAACTTAGTCATTCTCTTAACTCTCCCCTCAACATTCATAACTAAGAAATTGGATTACAATTTATCTCTACTCACACATCTATCAGATCCTTGTGGACTACTCTAACAGTCTCCAAATTAGTCACTTTATACTCAGTTTCTCCCCTTTCCAGCACATCCCCCACACAGGTACCAAATTGATATTGCTAAAGTATGGAACTGACCATACATTCCCCTGAAAGCAAATACCTCTGATAGATCACTCCTATCTTTAAGATAAAATAAACTCTGTCATTTAAAGTCCTTCACAATAGGGCTCCAGCCACCCTTTCTGGGATAAACAGAGTAGATAGATGGATGGGTGGTGGTGGTGGTGGAGTTTAGTGCAGGATTAGCTGAGTGAAGGTCAGTGAAAGTGACTTGATGTGACCTCTAATCTCTTACCTCTGCTTTTATTGCCCTTTGCCTAAAATGCCATCTCAATTCTCTCTACCTTCCACTCTCCATTTTGAAATCCTATCTTTCTAGGTTCATCTGAAATGTCGCCTCCTCTATAGAGTTCTCATTGACCTCCAACCTTTTGTAATCTTTCCTTCCTCTGAATTCCATAGTTATTTTTCATAGTATCACTATTTATTGCATTCTTATTGTTGTTATTATTTATTATTTTATTATCACTAGTTAGTAGTAGCAGCGGCAGTAGTAGTAGTGGTAGTAATGATGGTGGTGACAATAGTTATAACAACTTAAATCAACTTAAAATTTGGAAAAAAAACTGTTGCATATATCATTTTATTTGATCTTGCATTATTAGTTCTCTTGTCCACTTCTTATTTCATCTTTTAAGGTTGAACATATAGTATATATGTGTTGAGTTCCAGCTAAAATTCCACTTTCTTTGAGAAGCTTTTCCTGGTCTCCCTTAAATCTAGTGCCTTGCATCTGTTGATTATCCCCAATTTTTCCAGTGTGTAGGTTGGTGGTTTTTTTGTTGTTGTTTCTTTTCTTTTCTTTTGTTTTTTTTTACATAGATGTTTGCATGTTGCCTTCTCCATTCATTGTAAGCTTCTTTCACATTTCTTTATATCTTGATTGTTTAGCATAGTGTCTAGTGCATTGTAGGTGCTTACCAGCTTTATTATTAATAAATTATACTTATTATCTCTTCCCCCTACCAGCACTGCCTGAGTGACTGAATGAATTTATGACTCATGCCACTTAGAGGCTGTCTAATTTCTCCAATGAGAGAGTATTCCTACAACTTAGGAAGTAGGTATAGATGCTAGGGCAGGTAGGTGGCACAGTGGATAGAACACTGACTTGGAATCACAAAGATCCATCTTCATGAATTCAAATCTGACCTTATATTCTTACTAACTATGTGATTCTAGGCAAGTCACTTAGCTCTATTTACCTCAGTTTTCTCATTTGTAAAATTAAGTGGAAAGGGAAATGGAGAACTACTACTGTATCTCTACCGAGAAAACCCCAAGTGAGAACAGAAAAAGTTAGACACATTTGAAAATGATTGAACAACAATAACAATAAAACAGTAGATGCTATCAAGCTAGTTAGAATAATATAATCTATTTTCATGGTTAGAATATTTTGGTCTCTAGGATTCATCAGAATTTAAAGTAATCCACAAACATTTATGAACACTTTTAGGTGCAAGGCACTGTGTTTTGGCCATTTTGTCTTTTTTTAAGACTCGTGTTTTGTTTTAATTTATCTAGGATACTACCAGAGAGGAAATTTCCCCTCTGCCATTGTAGATCAGTACTTGCTTTGCAACTCATAGTTTTGACTGGTTGTCAAGGGTACTGAGAGTAAAGAATTTGTCCAGGATTATTCAGCCATTATGTGTCAAAGGGGTGACTTCATCTCAGATCTTCTTTACTCTGAGGCCAGCTTTCTGTGCACCATTCAAGGCTGTTTTTGTATAACTTCAGCCACACAAACACAAAATACAACATAATCTCTGCTCTCAAAGAACAAATAGTTTAACAAGAGGATGCCATGTATAGTATATTTTTTCTCTAGGATAAAGATGCAGAAGTCAGACAGAGTGAGGGGAAAAGGACTTGTTCAGGATATAGTGGGTGAAACTCTAAGAAATTCTTAGCAAAGATTCAATTCCAAGAGTCCAAGTTACTACGGATAATTCAGTACGAAAGACAATGCTAGAAATCCAAGAGATACAAAATTTGAGGATCTACGTGAAAACTGGTAATCTGATTTCAGGCCAAGGTCTACTTAAAAACATGGAGTAGATGGGGAGGCTGCCAATAAAAACAGTTTTCCTTGTGAAAGAAACAAACCTCAGGTGGTAGCCTGGTTTTTTATTGTACCTATGTCTCTCCACACCTTTCCTACTATGGAATTGTTTTTTTTTATTAAAAATTTAAGTTTAATACTTGGAAGGCATACATAAGAGTACACCATGCAATTTTCCTGTTACAATGTCTCCTGATTTGATCAGATCCTCATTCATGTTCTATCCAGTTCTGGGCTTAGTGATTTTATCATGTGAAGAGTTTAATATTAGCTGCCATCTTTCTATCTGTTTAAAGTTTAGAAAGAACCAATCAGCATCCCTAACTATTACTCCTTTGGAAAAGAAAGGAAGCTGTGGCTTCCCATATCCTGACTAATATAGGGAACTGCAAATTATCAGATCATAGGTCTAGAAGAGACGTTAGAGCCTATTTAGTCCAAGCCTGCATTTTACAAATGAGGAAAATGAGACTCATGGAGGTTAAAGTCAGATTATACAGGTAGTAAGTATGAGAGTTGGACACATCAAACTAAATGTGTGTGTATGGGCAATTAGATGGCACAGTGAACAGAACATTCATCTTCCTGAGTTGAAATCCAGCCTCAAACTTACTAGTTGTGTGACTGAGCAAGGCACTTAACTCTGTTTGCATCAGTTTCCTCAAGTGTAGAGTGAACTGGAGAAGGAAATGGTAAATCTCTTCATTATCTTTGCCAAGAAAATCCCAAATGGGACCATGAAGATTTGGACACAACTGGATGACAACAATGTGAGATTTTTTAGCGACCAAAATATTGCTCACCCAAAAAAATCTTCAAAATAATCAGATTTTATGGAATAAAAACTTAAAAAATTTTAAATAAAGGGGCAGCTAGGTGGCGCAGTGGTTAGAGCACCAGCCCTAAAGTCAGGAGGACCTGAGTTCAAATCTGGTCTCAGACACTTAACATTCCCTACCTGTGTGACCCTGGGCAAGTCACTTAACTCCAATTGCCTCAGCAAAAAAGCAAAAAAAAAAATTTTAAATAAAAATGTAAAAAAATCAATTGTATCTGTTAATCACACATACAATACCAATATCAATAGGTATTGGACCTGGATCTCAGTGATGTGAGGACTAACTCCAAGGATGCAGATTATGATTTATTTACATTGTTCATGGATGTCTTGTGGACATTTATCTGTGTTCTTACAAATGTTTGCCATAGGGAATATGCTGGGTACCTTACTTGCTTTCTTTTTTTATTGGGTGAACACCACTGGGAGAAGTAGACCATCCCTTCCTTTCACAGATGACCAGATCACCTTTTTTATTCATACATCTCTTTATTCAGTCTCAACTTTTACACTACTTCTTTTTCATAATTCTTATGTTGCCCATACCCAACCATGTAATTCTCTGTTGCCCCCTTTTTATTTTTATTTTCAGTTCTTTAAAGACTACAATCCTTCATCTTGAAATAAGGAGTAGATCAACACAAGATTGCATTGGGGGGGGGGGTCGGGAGGTGAGGAGGGGACATAGGGCTCTGTACAAATGCTGCTTATATAGTCTTCAAAGTTGGGTTATTCTTCCAGCTTATTTTCTGGATCCCTGGACTTTACTAATATGTCTTCTTACCATATAACTTCCCTCAGCTCCTGGGACATTCACATCTGGAGCATCCCTCTGCCAAACCAACCTTCTTTCCCCATTGGTGAGATCCTTCCAGAGTCTTTGTTTTGGGGAAAGGCTTATGTTGACCATGTTTCATTCCCCTCCTTTCTGTGCTTTTGACTCTATGGATTTTGACACATTTGCTATCTTCTCCTCCCCTCTCCCTTTCAGCTTCATTTTGTATTATCTTCTCCCATTGGACTGCAAGCTTCCTGAGGGCAGGGACTATCTTTTTTTTTTTTTTTTGCTTGTATTTGCGTCCCCAATGCTTAACATGATACCTGTTACTTAGTAAGAGCTTAATTTAAATACTTATTGCCTACTTCTTTTAGCTTTCTTTTTTCTACTCTCTTCCTTAGGAGTCTCATTCATTCTTACAACTTCAACTGCTGCCTTTATGAAAATAACTTCTAAAGCTATTTCTCCAATTCAAATCTCCCTTTTAAACTCTAGACCACTTCCTCTAATGTCTGCAGGCTTATTACAAGTAAATTTCCCATGGACATCTCAAACTCAATGATCAGAACTAAAGGTCTATATTTGACCCTTTTCCTCCTTTTAATTTTACTATTTTGATCTGTAGAACCCTGTTTCTCATATTCCTAACTTTGGAAGTAACTGTTTCTTCCCACTCATACCTCTTATCTTGTTAATAATTAATCCTGTCAGATCTACTTCCTTGCCAACTCTCTTATCTGTTCTTTCTACTTTCACTGATACTCAACAGTGATAAGACCCCAGATCCTTGATAGTAGGGAATGGCATTTATGAAAAGAAAGCCAGGATTGTCCAAGCTATTCCCTGAGACCAGCAGGATAATTAGGAGATTATTCTGATCTTTCGTTCTTATTTGGGCCTTTTGTTACCTTTACATGGACTTTTTATTACATTCCCATCCCAGGTAGAGGCTCCTGATTGAATTCTACCATCATAATCCCACAGGGGTTATCATGTTATATTTCCAAAGTTATATTTCCCTTATAAAAGACCTCCTGGTACTATAATTCCCTGCTAATTCCTATTAAGGACCCTGATTTCTTTTTTTGGGATTAGCCTATCAGTCAATGGCATAATATCCACTAAACATTTTTAGGAATTTATTCCTCCTTATGGCATCTTCTCTAGGAACTTGTCATACCTTAATGGTGATTTCCTTCTTAATGGCATCTTCCTCTAGTTAATTATGAGTTCCACTGGAGAACTTATCTTTCCCCTTGTTAATTGTTGCACCCCTTTTCTTTGCTAAAAACCTCATATAGATTTAATTAGCTGTTAGCAGTAGAATCCTTTTGAGATATCTTGCAACACCAGTCTCTAATCCCAATATATTTTTGTGGTCCAAAACTCCCATGCCCTATCATGGTTAACCTCATCATTTGGTCACATCATCATTCCATCATTGGTACATAAGCTTAGTTTTTATTTGCCTAGATTTAAAAATTTTTTTCTCAATCTCCAATCCATCCATTATGCTTTTGTCAGAATATGTACATATCTGCTCAAAATGTTACTCCCAATTACCTATAAAATAAAGTTGAAATTATTGTCTGTTTTTTAAGGCATTCCTTGATCTGATATTACCCTTCTTTTAGCCTAATGCCATATTATTCTCTTTTAAGCAATTTGTGCTAGACACATAGCAAGCATTTAATAAATGCTTGTTCCTTCCCCTCTTGTCCTCTATTTTCCCTCCTCCTTGCCTTTGCCTTTGCTATTCCCCATGCTTAGAATGTTTTCTCTTCCCCTCTTCACCTACTCAATATTGAAAGCCCAAATCAAACACACCTCCTCCATGAAGTCTTCCCTGATTCCTTATTGATATATCATTCCTCAGTCCCTAAAAATGTGCTCTGTTTTGTACCTCTTTTTTGCATTTATACTATATTATTATACATTAGGTTTTCTCTATGGAGTAGAAACTAAAATAAAGAAAAGATCTGTTTTCACATGCAGGGTTTTATGTGCATGTGTTTTATTCCTGCTTTTATTATTATTATTTTTAAATTACTGGAAATAAAGGTCTATGTGCTTTGCAAACTATATTAGCTTTCCTAGTATAACATTCATTGAATGTCAGTGAGTCATCAAATGACCACCTATGGCCTCACTCTGACCTTTTTTATCTTACTCAAAACTATTTTGAATCCTATCTTTTCCTAGCTCTGATAGGTGAGCTTCCTTCTTTCCTTCTCCCTCACATCTAGGCAGGCTATAGTGACACTCTCCTCACCCTTTCCCCCTTTTCAGAACTACTGGAAAGTAGTCTTCCTCCATTAGAATGTAAAGAGGGCAAGAATTGTCTCATGCTTTTTATATGCAACTCTAGCACTTACCACAGTGCTGGTATACTAAATAATTGTTCCTCTCCCTTCCCACTCCCTCTTTCTCTGTCTCTGTCTGTCTATCTCTATCTTATCTATCTATCTATCTATCTATCTATCTATCTATAGCTATCATCTTTCTGTATGCCTATGTTACTCTCAACTTTGTGCTTCTTTGGTATCTAACAAAATGCTTTATATGTAATTGTCTCTCAATAAACAGCTTTTAAATTGAAAATTGAGTTGCATTGCTTGATATCAATTGTTGCTTAAATACAACTTGACTTTCTCTGTCTCATCTGTAGAACTTCTAGGCAATGCAAAGCCTGATCCTGGCTTCCAAAGACCAGATGATTTTTATGCTCTGGTAAATTCCTGATCTTCATTTTCTGATCTTTTTACCTCTGACCTGTTCTGGGTCTCATGAACTGCTTCAGCAGAACTTCACCTTCAGAAACTCTTAGGCTACTTTTCTCTGTAGAGTGCCTTATGAAAATGAGATATCTTTATTGCATTTCCCTTAGCTGGCTAATTAAGTCTGACCTGGCACCAGAGAAGCTCCCTTTAGGTTTTTGATCCTTGCCTCTTTCTTTCCCTCTCTGCTGTAGCTTCACCTCCAAGACTATACCTGGGGGCACTGAAAAAAAAAACAACACAGGTGTGATTTCTAAATTGCTGTCTTTTTCTGAAAAATTATGGGGGAATGGAATGATACTGGAGATGGGCAAATTTTCTAATTTTCTAAGTTTGAAGTGGGGGGAAAAAAGATGGATTTCTTAGATTTCTCTGATTTGTATTTAAAACCCTTCACAATCTGATTCCAAACAATCTTCTAAGCCTTATTACATGTAATTTCTTTTCATTGGCCCAACATTCTAGCCAAATTATTTAGTCTAGTCGGAAGGATGCTATATTTAAAATCGGAGGAACCAAGTTCAAATCCTAACTCTTTCACTAACTGGGAAAGATGTGCCACAGTTGGTTCGTACTGGCTTAGGAGAGACAATTATGCAATTTTTGGTATGAGTATTTATGCCTTTGAAAAAATGGGCAAATGCTGCAAATCAGTGCTTGACTCAGTATTTATTGATTTAGATAATAAACAAAGCACTAAATCAAGACAATGAAGAAAGTGTTAATGGTGCTGATTAGACTTAAAAATGTCTTGTGCCCTTTGGGAGATCCAGTTAAACATTTACCATCCCATCCCCACCATGTTAGATAAATCTCTTAATCTATCTGGACCTCAGTTTCCTCATTTGTAAAATAGCATCATTGAACTTGATGACCTTTAAGATTCCTTCTAGATTTATATTGATGATTCTATGAAATTCTGAATTTAGTCTACCTATTACTATTATGGCTGTAAACAACTGTTATATGTTTTAACTTTCAAATTTCCAGAACAGTGGGAACAGTGCAGAATAGTTTCTGTATTGTGTGTTAAGCATACTTATGACTCTTCTATGTTTTTTAAGCATTACTTTTATGGTAGAAGAAATAAGTACTTGTCCTATACTTGATCTACTTTGTACATGACAATCAATGGTCAAGATGCATTTATTAAAAACTTACGTGCTAGGTTGTGCTAAGTGCTAAGGATACAAATATCTGGATACATAAATATGGACATATATACAAACAACATGAACATATTTGGATATGCAAATACAAATACAAAGGCTACAGCCTTTATAAATTCTGGAGGTCCTTATACCAACCTCAATTCTCATTGGAAAAATGAGTTCCCAGAATAAGATTACATGCCATTATATCTTCCCCTCAAGAACTCAAGTTCTAGGAACAACCCTGGTATTATTTTTCTAAAGCTGTCAACTTGAAACCCCATGCCGTTGAGTGTCTCCCAATATCAATTACTAGTACAAGTTAATATCTCCTCAATGAAATAAATACCATTGAATAGTCACCTTGGTTGCTAGGTATTCAGACTTTTCAGGATAGGGAGATATAAAGAATGGGAGTATGCTGACTATTGTGGAATAAATCCAGGGAGAGTATTGTTGGTTAGGGAGAAGTCCTTCTTTGAGTTCCAGGATGAAGAAAACCATGGGGGCAAAGAAGGAAACCTGAAAGTGAGTGGTAAGTGGTGATTTCTGGCTACAGAAATCTTTAGGGATTAAGATTGAAGCCAGGACATGAAATGTGCTGTCTAGATAGTATGGGAGAAGGCTTTGTGCCTAACAGTAAATAAAATATTCTCCTAGAAAAGATTCTGTTGATCCCTTTTGGGAATATCCAAGACATAAAACATTCCTAAACTTTGTTTAAGAGATTTTTCTCTGGGGATGTGGGATACAATATCTTAGGGAATCCTTGGAGAGCTTGACTTTCCTCTTTTGGGACCAAGGACTAAACCAAGTTTTTATGAGTCTAGAGGTGGAGGTCCCTTTGGGGAAGAGATCATTCTTACCATGGACAGTGCACCTAGTCCTGTGTCTGGCTCATAGTTGAGTCTTAAATTCATGCAGAATTTAATTTAATTTAATTCCGATAGAAGGTGAGCTCTTTAAGGATGGGGACTATTTCATTTTGGCCTTGATATTTTCAGGTCCTAGAACAGTGCCTGGCACATAGAAGGCACTTAATAAACACCAAATGAAACTATAGGACAATGATATTGACTCTAATTCCTGACAAATATTGGAAGGGATATAATCTGGAGAAGATTAAGGCTGGGTCACAGAGCACAGAACCAACAGCATTGAGTGGAGATGGTGGATAATAATTTTCTCCACTAGCAGACAATAAAGCCAGGTCTTCTGACTAGTTTCAGTCTTCTTTCTACTATAGAATATTACTTCTTACTTGTTGCTCTTTTTCTCTGTATATCCTCGCCTCATAGAAAAAGAACTTGGTATAGTGGAAAGAATGTTAGGTCTGGAATTACATAGCTTGGGTTTGAATCTTGGCTCTGCCATTTTTCTCTCTGGGTGACATTGGACAAATCCCTCAACTTCTTTGGGCCATAATGTCCTTCCAGCTCTACAGCTAGGACCCTATCGTGCTCCAGCTCCCTTTTCCCTCATCTAAGTTCCTATCCCTTGTGCTGAGCCTTCAGGTGTCAAATGTGGATTCAGCAGGGTAGATAGTCTGAATGGAGAAATCATAGTTTCCAAAAGAAGAAGGAACTGCCTTGATATATATAATGAGTTATTTGCTTTCAGTTAGAGGCTATATGATTCAATTCAATTCAATTCAATAAACATCTCTGTTATATGCCAAGTGGCATCTAGGTGGCACAGTGGACAGAGTACTGGGTCTGGATTCAGAAAGACGTAAGTTCAAATCTGGCCTCAGACCCTAGCTGTGTGACCTTGGCCAAGTGACTTAGCCCTCATCTATGAGTTTCCTCATCTATGAAATGAGCTGAACAGAGAAATAGCAAAACATTTCAGTGTGTTTGCCAAGAAAACTCCAAATGGGATCACAAAGAGCTGATTCTTACTGACTTTAGTCAAATGACTCAATAACAACGTACAAATTATTATTATTAGCTCTCTCAGGTGGCTGAGTTGATGGAAGGGTGGACCTGAAGTCAGGAAGACCCGAGTTCAAATCTAGCCTCACACATTTACTAATTGTGTGACTTTGGGCAATCACTTAGCCTCTAGTTTACCTCAGTTTACTCATCTGTAAAATGCATGTACTTACAATACCTATGTCAGTGTTGTCATGGTATCAAATGAAATAATAATTGTGAAGCATTTGGCACAATGCCTGATACATAGTTAAGTGCTACATAAATGTTGCTATTTTATCATTTTGGTTGTGTCTGACTCTTTGTGACCCAAAGAGAGCAAAGAAAAAGGAAAAGGACTTATATGTCTAAACATATTCAAAGCAGTTCTTTTTGTGGTTGCAAAGAATTGAGAACTGAGGGGGTGCTCATCCATTGGGAAATGGCTGAACAAACTGTGATATATGATTGCGATGGAATACTATTGTGTAAAAAAAATATTGATGAAAAGGATGGCTTCAGAAAAATTGGAAAGACTTACATAAACTGGTACTGAGTGAAGTGAGCAGAACCAAGAGAACATTATATAGTAATATTGTTCAGTGATCAGCTTAGCTATTTCCAGCAACACAGCAATCTAAGACAATTCCAAAGGATTTATAATGAAAAATGCTATCTCTGGTGAAAAAACTGATAAGTGCCTGAATGCAGATCAAAGCATACTGCTATTTTACCTTCTTATATTTCTTAGTTTTTAATCTGTGTTTTCTTTCACAGCATGACTAATATGGAAATATGTTTTGCATGACTGCACATGTATAACTTTTATCAAATTGCTTGCCTTCTCAATGATGGGGGAGAGGAAGGAGGGTGGAAAAGAATTTGGAACTCAAAAATTATTAAAACTTCATTATTTTTGTACATAGTTGGGAAAAAAATAAAAATTTTTTAAAAGAAAGATCCCAAATGGGATCACAAAGAGTCAGATAGAATTGAAACAACTGAACAACATTTATATAGCACTTACTATGTGGCAGGTACTGTGCCATAGATCCATAGATCTGACAGGTGAACGATACATGCCCTTCTAATTAGCTTATGGTATCACTCTTTATGTACACATGGTAATCAAGTACACATTTTGACCTTATGTTGGTATATGATACCAAAATTTTGTGGCTAGTAGAGCAAGACCCAAATGGGGATGCTGTGGATAGAATGCTGGTCCTGTACTTAGGGAAACTAGACTCAACTCTCAGTTTTAATATTTATTATCTCTGTGCCCTTGAACAAGTCACTTCCTCTAGGTTGATCTTTAGACATCTAACCCTTCCATTTCTCTATGGATGGGCATAAACATGTGTGGTCAGGAAAACAATCCTCAACCCAATTCTAAGAATACCTGCACCTTTCGCTCATGTCTGAAGGCACTTACACTCCCTGACCTCTTCCCTCACCTCCTCTTTCTTGAGAGCATGGGTTTTTGGAGCTGAAAAGGACTTAGACATCTAGTATAAATCTTTTAGAGAAACTGAAGCCAGGAGAGGTGAAGAGACTTTGGTTTACTGCTCAGAAAGGGAAAGAGGTTAGTGGAGACAGAGAGGAAGAGGGAAAGGGAGAGAGAAAAATGTTTGTTGGGGTTGGGGTGAAGAAGACAGACAGACAGACCCAGGACCTATTTCCTTCAGATGCTTCATCACTGCGAAAAGGTTTATAAGAAAGACAGGATATGGGAGAAACAGAAGTTATTCTCAGTAAGATTTTCAAATCCCAGTGCCCACTCTGAGGTTCTAGCAATCAGTTATTACTGTAATTACATTTGGTTTTGATTAAACAAATCAGAGTAATTGGCATGCAAATGAGGAGGTTGCTCAAGTTCTTGAATCTTGGCCAAAACATTAAGTAGGAAGGTGGGATTCAGGTGTGAGGGAAGAGACCCTGGGAAAATATATTGGCTTCCTCTTTAAGTAGTTCTCCTTCTCCCCCCTCCCCCACCTCCCAGCAGCCTACCCTGCTTCATCTGCACTGCTCCTAGACAAAGCAAAATCCAGCTTTGAGTTCAAGTCCTAAGCATGTCATTGATTTACTCTATGATCCTGGATAAGTCACCATATTAGTAGCACTTTAGGTTCACAAAGCTTTTCACAATCATTGCTCTGAGTTTTATATTAATCCTATGAAGTTGGCTGGGAATAAAATTTTTCCATTTTTATAAAGAAGAAAAATGTGATCCAGAGATGGATAACTTACCCAAAGTCACATATCTAGAACTGGCAAAGATGAATCAAAGTTTTGTCTTCTGACTCCAAGTCCACACTTTTCTCCTTATATCCCACCTGTGCCTCAATAGTATGACCTTTGAAATGGGAGAAATATTACCTGCCTATTATTACTATTATTACCTTAGAGAGAGATTATGAATGTAAAATGAAAGTGCATATCAAATCTTCGATTGAGATGGAAAAGTGTGCTACTTACCATTGTATGCTGGAGATACAAATAGAAAATTGAAAAAAAAAGCATAAAGCCAATATATTTAATGTCACTTTTAAGGTTTGGGTTTGGAAGGCTGACATTCATGAGACTTTTTTCTCCTAGGTAGAATGGCTATTTTAAATTTAATAAGAAGATGGGACTCACTGGAAAAGAACCTGATATTGGGAAAGATTGAAGGAAAAAGAAAAAGGGGATAGCAAAAGATGAGATGACTAAATGGTGTTATGGAAATGATTAACATGAACTTGAACAAACTTTGAGACATAGTGAAGCATAGAAAGGTCTGGTATGCTGTGGTCTACAAGGTCACAAAGAATTGTCAGACAAATCTGAACAACTGAACAATAACTAAGTTTAAAATTTGGGTAAGTGCTGTTGAGCAGGTAAGCATTATTTCCTAGATTATAGTTTGGTTACTTGAATTCTTGGAAGAATAATTGACTGAAGTCAATCAATTTAATGTTTTTTAAACAAATAGTTTTTAAAATAAATATTAAAGCAAATCCAAACATCAAAAACAATATATCTAAAATAAATGGATGTTTAAATAGTCAAGAACATGTGAATAGATTATACAATTTAGAGCAAGATTTGAAGGACTATAATTCCACACTGATCTTCAGCTTCTTCCAGTCACTTCTTGAGGAAAAGCATTATGATTATCATAGACTCAGTGGAAGGATTTGGAAAATGCAGTGATTCTTAGCCCACTTTCCCTTCTCTTTTCTTTAGGAGGGAAGGAGGGGAAAATGGATGTATTATACCTAAAAATAGGAATCCATGAAGGGAAGTATGTGTATTTGTTTGGAGTGTCTCAGGAGTCATACTGTACTATAGAAAATTTAAACTTTGAAAATTCTTTCCTGGGCTGATCTAATCTGTCTTATCTCTGGGCCTGAAAAGAAAAGGCTCTCTAAATTATCCTTAACATTTTGGAGAAGAATTAACTGAGGTTTGCTGTACTGACTTTCTGGAAACATTGGCCACATTTGCAGGATATTCCTTTCTATTCCTACTTCCAGACCAATTTCATCAGTCATAATTGAGGGGAGCAATCCTTTTCAAAAAGTGGCCTACCATCTTCATGACTACTATCACTAACTTACTGTTAATGGCAAGCTAATCTACCTAAAACAGTAAGCAAAGTACACTGAGGGAGAGATAGGAGGAAGGCCTATGTCAGGAACGTCAGACAATCCCACATCATCTCCCTCTCAAATTCTGATAATGATAGACCAGAACCCTCAGCTCAACAGTCTCAGGTATATCAATGTGCTCCCACTCCTTTCCCATCCTTAGCATCAGCTCAGCAATTTTAGCCATCATCTGTCTATGAGACAGAGGTCTACCATTCATGTCACCAACATCTGTTGACCAGCATCCATGAACAGGCAGGCAAATCCAAGAACCTTGGAAACAGAAGTATCCCCTCAATAAGGGGCCTTGCTTTCAAGATGGCCCCTGCAGCCATCAATCCTTATGAAGATTCACTATGGCAACTGCTTCTGCAGCTTGCTACAAAATACCTGGAGTAGGAGGCTTTCCTCACTAGAATCCTTGGCACTATCAAATGGTTCAATAGATTTTATTAGTGGAAATAACATTAAAGAAGATGTAATATCATCTGTTCTACTATTATAGCCTAAGGACCATGGGGCCTTTCCATTTGACTTGTGAGATGTGGTGTGTCCCCCATTAGAGAAGAAACTTCTTGAGATCAGCAAGGAAACTCTGACTTGTTCCATCTACCTCTTTCTTTAGGTAGCCTTTAGGAGCCCTTGCTTCTAGAGGCTCACCATATTGATGTTAAATTTAGTGCAAACAACTGATCTGTTTTAGCCACATTGCAGCAAAGAACTGAATTTAATCGATATACTGCCCTCAGCCTTCCTCATCCCAAGAAATCCAGGTGTCCGACACCTTACCCAGAGCAGCTGCATAATTTGAGTGGAGGTCTGTTACTCTTGGTGTAGCCATCTTTCTCCTATGCCAAATACCTCACCAATAATTCTCTTATCAACCAAACTGAGCTGTTACTAGGCTTGCTTTTGCTTACAATAATAACTCTAGCACCTTCTGGAGATAACTCAATATAAAGAAATGATCCGATAGTGGGAATCTCAGGTCTTGGATCATCTTGTGGAAGTAGTTTGGGGCAGGCGAGGGGGGAGAAATGGTGGGAAGCATCCTGTCTCCCAAGATAACAATCTCTTTGGGACTCAGTTTCCTCTTTTGTAAGATGAAAAGTATGAATTAGATGACGTTGAAGATCCTTTTAATCCTATGTTCTGTGAAATCACACTGCCATCCTGCTAGCTTTTGGTCCCTGGGTGCCATCCTAGCGCCCTCAGTATTCCCTCCCACCCACTTGTTCAATCTGCACCAGCAAGATGGAGACGTGGGTCTCTGAACTTAATACTATCAGGGTGGCTGAGCTGATGGCCTTTGGTGAGGCAGGCTCTCTCCTCTTCTGAAAGGAGGAAGGGAGCAGAGGGAGCATTGACAGTGTCTTTAAGTTTACAGCACCAAGAGCTGGGGAGAGGGGAAGGGGATTAATTAGAGGTCAAAAGGTGACTGCTACTGCCAGAAGAAAGATTGATTGAAACTTTTCAGCAGAGCAGGGAGAAAAATCAATTCTGTGTCCTCAGGCTCTGATTGTGTTTACTATATTCAGAAACTCCCATTAAAAAGTAGATGGCAATTACTGTTGGGCAGTCACCCCTCCCTTTCCCCTTTCCTCTGGCTGGAACTTTGCTTTTATTTTTCCAGGGCAAAGTAGAACTTGTCACCCTAGCTTGGGGAACTCCCAAACCCCAGGGACCTTGGGCAGACAGTTCAGAGTTAATAGGTAACACCAGCTTCAGCCCAGACTAATACGTTTGTGGGGTTGGTATTATGCTCACCTCTTACCCTTTGGATCCTTTTGGCTCTGTCCTAGGCGTCCTACTTTGCTTCTCCTCTTGTCTCTTACAGCTTGTCATCTCCCATTTGTTTCCTGTCTCTCCCTCTCCTAGATCCTTCTCCTTTAGTAATCCTCAGATTCCAGAATCTCACAGTTAGATAGGACTTTAGAGTCTATCTAGTCCCATCTAATCTAATTGAAAATACCCTCAGCAGTATTCCTAGCATAAGGCCACTTTTATAAACTGTTAATTATTAGGAGATCATTTCTTATATGCAGAATGATTTGCCCACTGCTCCTAATGTTGTCTTCTAGGACCAAGTAGAGTAAGTCTAACCTTTCCTGCTCGAAAACTCTTCAAATATTTGATGACAGACATCATGTTCTACCAAGCTGTCTCTCATTCACTTTTAATACTTCCAGTTCTTTTAACCAATTCTTATACAGTACGGTCTTCGGGCAGCTTTTCAGTATCACTAGTTTTCCAATAAAATGTTACTCCCAGAACTGAACACAAGCACTCCATATGTGAACAGACCAGGGAAGGGGACAGTCAGATTATTCTCTTAAGATAGCTGGAAGTCTTAAAAAAAGTTTTATCAGTGGTTTTTGTGACTTTCATTACTAGAAATAACTCACCATTCATTCCCGCCTAAGAAATATAACTTTCTCATATAAAAAAGAGAGAAAAAGAGAAATAGTTAAGCCAAAACATAGTATGATTCCAAATGAAATCTACACAATATTCTACTTTATATGTCCTCCACTTCTGCCAGAGGAAGGTGTATTTTATTTATCATCTGGGACCATTACTAGTTTTTCAGTTATTCAGTCTGGCTCTCTTTCAGTGATCTTTCCATTGACATTGTTGTAATAACTCACACACTTTCAGGGGTCCTATCACATTCATTCCCATTGAATGTGTAGTCCATTAAAATTTACAAATGAACTGCTTGCTGCCTCTGCTTTGTAAAACAGAATTTTTTTAACCTAATTGCATTTGTAAAGTTATCACTATTTCTTTCCTGGAACTTAAGCATGTAGAGAGATGGCATGTCCATGTGTTAATTATGTAGAAAAGTGGTTTAATAGTAATGCAGTATCTTAATTAGCCAACAGATGACATTCTGCTTGGGCTATTAGTCCCTACTTCATCAGTTATTATCTAATGCATGATGGAGGATCTAGCAATAGGGCCTTTGGATGGGAAGGGAGAGGGACCTAGGTTGAGCACCTTCTTCAATACCTCCATTGATTGCTGAGAAAGTATACAGCATACAATTATCTAGGTTGCTCCTGCAGTGTTCCCATGTCAACCATCCTAGCACCAAAGCACCTTTGAGTAATTCTTAGTGGGTCAGGTTTCATTTTAGTCTAGGAAATTAAATGAAATATTGATCAAAATATTAAAATATTAAATCTGTCTTCTACAACTAACCCAGAGCCGCTACTTCACAGCAGGTATCCACTCTCTCAGACTATTTTCCACTGCTTGCATAGGTTCAGAGACTTGGTATTCTGTTTACATAGAATAAAACGAAAAGTAAGATAATCCAAACAGTCTCATGTAGAAAAAGTTATCATCAATGTTCTCTCACTCATTGTCTTTCTTCTAGATCTCTTTTTTTCAATCCTGCATCTGTGGGTGTAGGCAGAAGTAGATCTATTAAGATGTACCTACATCACCTAAAAATACTTTCGTCAAAAAAAAAATTCACAAAGTGTTGGACATGATGAACAATGTCACCAAATCTAAAATTTACTCTATTTTTAACAGAGAATGAATAATTACTTATTGTTGTAATAACTCACGCACTTTCAGGGCTTTTATCACATGATTCATGGATTCTTTGTGTGTAGGGTCAAAGCATCACCTAAGAAGGGCCCCAATCCACCTCAGACAACAAATGTTATATCTCCTTAACAAGCAAAGAAACATGTCAGTGAAGGAAAACATTGGGTTTCAGTACAAGGAAAGACATTTGTACAATCTTACCTAGGATAGTGGAATATTATTAGAGGAATGACTTCTTAAATAAATTAAAAAACATTGAAATGGAAAATGAGTCTGTATAAAACTTGATGTGATTCAACTTCAAAATATCTGTAGGCAAAACCAGAAAGAAAACAAATAGACACAAAATGGAACAGATTTGCAAACATTTCTAGAATAATTTCTCATTGTTCATGATAGTGAAACCACTACATTTTGGACTCTTATATTATGCTGAAAGAAGCTGAAGTTTTAGATGAAAAAGTAGAAAGAGCACTTGAGATAAAGACATCTGTGCTGCAATGATATAATTTTTTAAGTATTGAGAGAACAATTTTCCAAATACCTGGAAGAGAAGAATATACCAAATGGTTGGAAAAAAATCACAAATGGCATCATTACCCCCAAAAAAGGTAATTAAGAGGACATCAGCACCTACCTCCCCATATGCCTTCTTTCTCATCTCTATAAAATCCTTATGAAAATGATCTTTACATGTAACAAGGGTATCTTTAATGAAAATATGTGAAGGGAACAGACAGACTTTCATAAACAATTTTATACAGCAAACCACATCTTCACAGTCCCACAATTAGATGAAAGGTGATAGAATTTATTTTTTATTGTTTGTTAATTATAGTTGTTAATTTTGCTCTTTGTTTAGTTTGTTAATTTTTGTTTGTTAGCTTGTCTTTCTTGTTAGTTACAAAAAACAAGTAAACAAAAAATTAAACTTAGTAACATGGGAGTGTTGAACTATATGATCTCTCAAGTTCTTTTTAGCTCTGCATCTACTATCCTGTGATAGAGAAAAAAGTCTCTAAAGTGTTTCTTCCAAAGAAACTCTTATGCATATATCATAAGGATACAATATTCTTTTATATGCAAAATCAGAAATAACCTTTTTCAGTAATTCTCTGATTATCATCATTAACAATGTATAAAATAGGTTAATGCCCACTTGTCAAAAGAATTTGTTTACATCTAGCACAGAACTCAAAGGAAAAGGGTTTGATTCTGTGTTGATGGGAATTTTTTCAAAATTCAAATAACACTGTGAATATCAGGCTTCCTTAGTGAGATTAACAGATATTCAAGAGAGATTGGCCTAACAATCCACCTAGGAAAAACTGAGTGGATGAAAAATTCATATTGTTTGAATAACAACATGTAGTTAGAAAGGCAATTCATTGAATTAGTTCATCAGTACCTCACTCTTGAATAGGGTTTGCAGATCGATAATGAGCTGAGCACAAAATTGAACAGGAGAAAAAGAATAATCCTGGAGAAATGATGTAGCACTTTCAACAGCCCCAAGCTGTTCTCTGACCCAAAAACTACTCCAAGATTTTAACATCAATATTCTTCTGCTGATGCTGCCTGTAAATCATAGGTCCTAACAATCTCCAAAGAATCAAAATTAGGGCTGATCCCAAAGTGTAATGGTGAAACACATGACTGGAGCATATTTCAAAGAATGATGAGGTACCATAAGAGATCTTTCAAGTAAGCAAAATTGGAAAATGAACTTAGCTAGTTATTTATCAAGAGCTAAGAATGGCAGATAGATATCCTGAATGTTGGACTGGTACCCAAAATTAAAAAAAGACTTAGAAGAAAGCCTTCAACACATTGAATAGCTTTATTTTTTTTATAGGAGCATGGGACAAAAGGAGACTCAAGATGAGGAGTTATATATGGCTGGAATCAGTACCAATAGAGGGAATACCGACATCAAGGAGATTTTAGCCTGAATGCTGCCGATTCTGTCATTTACTGGTCTCTGTGACCTTAAGTAACTCATGGGGACTTCACTAGGCCTGAGTTCTCTCATCTTTAAAGAAGTGAATAAGATTGTTCTGGATGATCAATTTTATATTCTGTGATTTTTTAACCAACATAGGTTAAAAAAATTAAAGCCTGCCCTTACCACCATACCTCAGGGTTTAGTTGTTGATACAATTAGTTTTATTATCAAAAGTATTTGTCCCTAATTAGCACAAAGTTCAAATGGAAAAGGAATTAATTCACTGTTGATTGTGAGATATTCCAAGTTATTTTTTTTTGTTCAAAAAACATTATTATTTTCACACCTTCCACAACTCATCATTTAAACCTTCCTTAAGGTTAGGTAGTCTTTAATAAATTTCCATTATAATGTTACTTCTTTTCTTCTTTCCATTTATTCACAGAGATTTATATTTTCTTGATATAGAATACTACCCATTCTCCTTTTTTGAAGTAATTTGATTTCTTGTAAAAAGGTATATCTTTCTGTGGCAGTATATGGCTTATATACAGCCTAATTCATGAGTTATATGACAAAATGTCTCATTTATACATGTGAAATTGTATGTAACCTCTTCATTCTGAGGTTTCTAGTTTATCTACACTCTACATTTGTCTGTGTGTGTGTGTGTGTGTGTGTGTGTGTGTGTGTGTGTGTGTTTATGTATTTGTATGTGAAGTCATGAGCATCACTAGTGTTCTTCTCCCTGGATAATCTCTTCATTGAATTTCTGGGACTCAAAACTGATATACTTCTTCCTATGTTATATTCAGTTAGGGCATCTGAGTTAGGACTTGTATATTCACAATTACCTTCTTCCCCAGACACATTTTGCTTAAAATCCTCTTTATTGATATGATATTTTCTGTACAAGATATTCTTTGCCGGGATGCATTCTATCCCTGGACTTTATTGCGTCTTAAGCCATAGCCCAGAATTCCATATCCTAATAAGAGTGGCACTTCACTTAATCAGTTTTTGCTTTCTCATATCTTCTTTTTTTTCTGAATCTCCTACCTTTAAATGACAGTAGTGACGTAAGTATCATCAATGCCCATGAGGTTCTCAGTTCCTTGCTCAGAACTTCATAATATCTAGTACTGCTTTTTGGCCATCCCTATATTCCTACATGAATTAACTTAACTGAATAAGTCTTGAAAGACTTGCTGTCATGTCTTGGAGGCACCTCCTAGGAAGCTTCTTCCCAAATATTGAGTTGACACCTTACTCCCCCTCACTTGAAAGCCATTCATCAATCAATATAACTCATCTCTTCTTCATCTAATCAAGAATAGATAACTTCTGGTGGATCACTGGACTAGAGATTTAATTAGGTATTTGTATGTGAAGACATGAGCATCACTAGTGTTCTTCCTGGATAATTTTTTCATTGAATTCCTGGGAATCAAAACTGATATACTTCTTCCTATGTTATATTCAGTTAGGGCTGGAAGGAATCTGAAATGCCATCCAATCCAGCTTTCTCATTTGCTTGAAGCCCACAATAGTTAGATAACTTGCCCCAGGTCTCACAGGAATCAAGACAGAAGAGGGATTCATAATCAGGCCTTCTGACTTCCTTTGACTTTAGAGACTCATTATAATTCTGTGGAGCTACTTATTATTTTAAGAAAGAAGTTGTTTCCTCATAAGAGTATTCAAATATATAATTTGTGTATATGCACAAATTACTTGCTTCATATATTTATGTAAAGTATGTAAATATATTTATATATACTTCCTATGTATGCTTCATACATATATTTTATATATGGTACTCCAAATTATTTGCTACATTTATATTTACATGTTTTATATAAATTTGTTTTTTACACACACATGCATACTAGTGTTCAAAGGCCCTTCTTTACTTCCTCTATTATATTACACTCTCTACTCCTGAGAGAGATCAGTGTTTTTCTATGATTCTGTAACTTATTTTTATTGCTTATTCTTCCCAGAGAGCACTTATTCTTTTCTCTCAAGGAAAACTCACTGTCCCTGATAACTGGGCTAGAAAGTCAACTAGCCCTTTCACTTTTCCCAGATCCAATCCGACAAACACCTCCTATGTGTAAGATTCTGTGCTAGACTTTGGGGATACAAAAATGAAACAAAAATAGTCCCTGAATTCAAGGAGCTTTGGTATTTGGAGGAAGCACCAAACAAACAGATGCATCTATACATGATAATTTGAGAGAGAGGGAAACCATTTACAGCTATGAGAATCAGGATAAGTTTTCTGTAAGAAATGGTCCATAAACCGAGCTTAAAGGTGTCTGGGGACTGTGGAGTTAAAGCTGAAGGGAGAGTAAATTCCAGCCTTAGATCACAAATTGTGCAGATACAAAGACAGGAGATAGAATGACAAGTTCAGGTTACTTGCCTAGGTCAATTTGCCTACAACATAGAGTGCATAAAGGGAAGCAAAGTACAAATAATTCTGGAAAGATAGGTTGGCTGGAGCCAGAATCTAAAGGACTTTAAAGGCAAAATGAGTAGTTTATATTTTCTCCTTATGATGAAAGAGAGCTTCTGAAGATTCTTGAGAAGGGGAGCAGCATGTTCAGACTCAAGTTTTATAAAGCATTTTTTATCAACTGTGTGTGAACAGATTGAAGAGGAAAGAGCATGAAAGCCTTAAAGCTCAATTAGAAGAGTGGTGCAGTAGTCCAGATGAGAATAATTGGGAGCCTGAACTAAGGTGGAGACCATGTAATGGAGAAAAAAATATGACTGAATGAAAGATTATGGAAGTAGAATAGATTAGATTTAGCAACTGATTGGATATGAGGAGTGAGGAAAAAGAAAGAGCCCAAGATTGTGAATTGAACGTGGATTTCAATAACTCAAAGAATAATGGTGGCCTCCTCTGAAATAAAGTTTAGAGGAAATGCAAGTTTAAAGAGGAAGATAATGAGTCCTATTTTGACATGATGAATCAGATGGAAATGCCCAACAGGAAGATGTTGATAGAACACTAGAAGTTAGACAGGACTTGGACTAGATATGTCAATTTAGGGGCCAACTGTATAGAAATGATCATTGAACCCATGGGAGCTAATAACATCACTAAGAAATAGGGTACAGAGCAAAAAGAGTAGAGAACTTGGAGCAAACCCCTGATAAATGTATAGTTCATTCATATGTATCTGCTACTTGGCTTTGGTGCAAACACAAGCATAATATAATTCCTGCAGATCATTGAAACATTCTTCTTATGAAGGTAGAGCTATGAAGATACATATCCTCTTTTTTGCCAGCCATGTTGCTAACTCTCTCAACTACTTCCCATGTCTGTTTAATGCATGGAGACTCTGGCACTGACGTTTTTATTTTTTAAAACAACCTAATTTGCTATCTTTTCTCCCTATGTACCAGATTCCAATACAATTCAATATTGCTAACAATTGTTAAGCATCTCCTTAAAGTAGAAAGGCACAATGCCAAGTGCTGGAAATAAACAGCCTGAAATAAGTCTTTTTTTGTTTTGTTTTTTATTTTTTTTATTAAAAGCTTTTTATTTACAAAACATATGAGTGATTTTTCTACATTGAACTTTGCAAAAAACTTTTTTTTCCAAGCTTTTCCCCTCCTTCCCCCCACACCCCACCCCTAGATGACAGGTAATCTAATACATGCTAAATATGATAAATTATATGACAAATCCAATATATCTATACATATCTATACAGTTATCTTACTGCACAAGAAACATAAGATCTAGAAAGAGAAGAAGAAAAAAACAACCTAAGAAGGAAAACAAAATGCATGGAAATATTCACAGAAAGCATTAAAATGCTATGTTGTGGTTCGTACTCAGTTCCCACAGGCCTCTCTCTGGATGTATATGACTATCTTCATCGCTGAACAATAGGAACTGGTTTGAATCACATTATTGTTGAAGAGAACCATGTCCATCAGAATTGATCATCATGTAATACTGTTGTTGCTGTGTATAATGATCTCCTGGTTCTACTCATTTCACTCAGCATCAGTTCATGCAAGTCTCTCCAGGCCTCTCTGAAATCGTCCTGCTGGTCATTTCTTACAGAACAATAATATTCCATAACATTCATATACCATAATTTATTCAGCCATTCTCCAATTGATGGGCATCCTTTCAATTTCCAGTTTCTTGCCACTATAAAAAGGGCTGCTACAAACATTCTTGCACATGTGGGTTACTTTCTCTCCTTTAAAATCTCTTTGGGATATAGGCCCAGTAGAAACACTGCTGGGTCAAATGGTATGCACAGTTTGATAACTTTTTGAGCATAGCTCCAAACTGCTCTCCAGAATGGTTGGATCCTTTCACAGTTCCACCAACAATGCATCAGTGTCCCAGTTTTCCCACATCCCCTCCAACATTCATCATTATCATTTCCTGTTATTTTAGCCAATCTGACAGGTGTGTAGTGGTATTTCAGAGTTGTCTTAATTTGCATTTCTCTGATCAATAGTGATTTGGAGTACCTTTTCATGTGACTAGAAATAGTTTCAATTTCTTCGTCTGAAAATTGTCTGTTCATATCTTTTGACCATTTATCAATTGGAGAATGGTTTGAATTCTTATATATTTCAGTCAGTTCTCTATATATTTTAGAAATGAGGCCTTTATCAGAACCTTTGAATGTAAAAATATTTTCCCAGTTTATTGCTACCCTTCTAATCTTGCCTGCTTCATTTTGTTTGTACAAAAACTTTTTAACTTGATCTAGTCAAACTTATCTATTTTGTGATTAATGATGACCTCTAGTTCTTCTTTGGTCACAAATTCCTTCCCCCTCCACAGGTCTGAGAGGTAAACCATCCTACATTGTTCTAATTTGTTTATAATATCATTCTTTATGCCTAGATCATGAATCCATTTTGACCTTATCTTGGTATATGGTGTTAGGTGTGGGTCAATGCCTAATTTCTTCCAGACTAGTTTCCAATTATCCCAGCAGTTTTTGTCAAATAGTGAGTTTTTATCCCCAAAACTGGGGTCTTTGGGTTTATCAAACACTAGATTACTATTGTCATTGAGTATTTTGTCCTGTGAACCTAACCTATTCCACTGATCCACTACTGTATTTCTTAGCCAGTACCAAATGGTTTTGGTGACCACTGCTTTATAATATAGTTTTAGATCTGGTACAGCTAGATCACCTTCATTTGCATGAAATAAGTCTTTCTAAACAGTCCCTGCCCTTAACAGTCTTATAATCTATGGGGAGAAGGAGCTGAAGCAGAAAGCTTTAAAAAATCTTTTAATTGTATTTTATAATTAAAATTTGTTTTCAATCAGAAAAATTTTCTCACTCTCCCATCTCAACTCCTCCCCCACTTGGGAATTAAAGAAAAATAGCCCCCATTATGAACATGTGCAGTCAATCAAAACAAATTTACACACTGGACACACACACATACACATGTTTGTATTTATATACACATATTATATGTATACATACATACATATGTATACACACATATACCATGTGTGTGTGTGTCTCATTCTGTACTCTAAGTCCTCCACCTCTCCATCATGATGATGGTAGTATATCTCATCATCAATCCTTTGGAATTGTGGTTGGTCATTACTAATAAGAGTTCCTTCTCCCCCCCCCAAAAAAAAAATTCTTTGCCTTTACCCTCTTTTTGATATTAAGTGAATTGTTCTTCTAGTTCTCCTAGTCCTGATCACTTCACTCAACATCAGATTATAGTAGCCTTCCCAGGCTTCTTTGAAATCATTCCTCTCATCATTTCTTACATCACAACAGTATTCCATCCCATTTATACACCATGACTTGCTCATCCATACCCCAAAATATTATTGTCCCTTCAGATTTTCCTTTTTTTGCTATCTCAAAAGGGTTATAAATATTTTTGTACATATGTAGAGATTGTTTTGTTTAGAATGAATCCCTCTAATTCCTCCTTCCCCTTCTCCCTTTTCTTTTCTATTTCCTAATTGAATAAAATATATTTCTGTATTCAGCTCTGTTAGTGTATGTGAATGTGTATTCTGTCTTCCTTTAACCAATTCAGATGAAAGTGGTGTTGAAGTGTCAACTACCTCTCCCACCCCTTCTTCTTATTTATATAAATCTCTACTTGTTTACCAAATTGCATAAGATAATTTTCCCTAGCCTTATTTTCTCTTCCTACTCTCAACCAGAGTATTCCTCTTCCCATCTCTTTCCATTCTTCTGTTAAGGTCACAGAGATGTAACAGAACGACTCTTCAACTTTGTCTTTTAGATTCCCTCTGACTTCTGATGAAGATAGAACTAAGAAGGGACACATGATAGTTTATCCTTGTTTGGCCAATTACTATTGTTTGTTCATGTTTACTGTTTTATGTTTCTTTTAATACCTGTGTTTGACTTATATCATTTTGATGTAACTTTCGTCTTTTCATCAGAAATGCTTGGAAGTCCTCTATTTTAATTTTCCCCATTAGCATTATATTCTTTTTTTCCCCAGGTAAGTTATCTTTGACTGAAAGTCCATATCTTTTACCTTCTGGAATAAACTCTCTACTTTTTAAAAAATGGTGCCTGCTAAATTATGTATGATCTTGATTGTGGTTCTTGCTCTTCAATTCTTTCTTTCTGGCTGCATTTTTTCTTTGACATATGATGTTCCTACGAGTTTTCATTTTGGGATTTCTTTAAGAAAGTGACTGCTGAATTCTATTTTCACTTTGCCCTCTGGGGATAAGACAGCTGGGCAGTTACCTTTTAAAATTTCTTGAAATTGTCTAGGCTCCCACTTTAGTCATGTTATTTAGATAGTCCAATGATGTTTAAACTTTTTTTTTTCCTCATCAATCTTTTTTTCAGACTAGTTGTTTTTTGCTATGAGATACCTTATATTTTCTCCTATTTTTTTTAGCCCTTTAACTTTGTTTTGATATTCCTTATTGTCTCATACAGTCATTGGCTTCTATTTGGTCCAATTTAATTTTCAGAGAATGTTTTGCATGGTCAAGCTTTTGTGTCTTCTGCCAGGGTGTTAATTCCCTTTCTAATTCTTTTTCCCACCCTTCTCATTTCTTTCCTATTTTTATTCAGATATTTTAATTTATTTATAAATTTTTTCACTCTTTTTAAACTCTACCTTTTTTTCTTCCAGAAATTCTAGTTGAGTTTGTGCCCATGCTAGTTTTTTTTCCCTGAGGTATTGCTTATGGCAATAATAATGGAAGAGTCATTCTCTTCTTCTTTTTTCTTATTAAAGCTTTTTATTTGTATAACATAGGTATGGGTAGTTCCCCAGCATTGATCTTTACAAAGCTTTCTGTTACAAATTTTACCCCCAGTCCCCTCCCCTCCCCTAGATGGCAGGAAGTCCACTACATGTTAATAATGTTGAAATGCTTGACAAGTTATGCAAGAAAAATCCTATCTATAAAAAAAAGAAAAAGAAAATCAGAGAAAGGAAACACAATGCAAGCAAATGTCAATAGAGAGCATGAAAATGTTATGTTGTGGTCCATATTTCATTTCCCTCTCTCTGGGTGTATATGGTTTTCTTCAGGGAACAATTGGAACTGGTTTGAGACAATTTTTTTGTTGCAGAGAGCCATGTCCATCAGAATTGATCATCATGAAATATTGTTGTTGCTGTGTATGATGATTTCCTGGTTCTGCTCGTTTCACTCAGCATCAGTTCATGCAAGTCCCTCCAGGCCTCTCTGAAATCGTCCTGCTGGTCGTTTCATACAGAGCAATAATATTCCATAACATTCATATTCCATAATTTATTCAGCCACTCTCCAATTGATGGGCATCCATTCAGTTTCCAGTTTCTAGCCACTACAAAAAGGGCTGCCACAAACATTCTTGCACAGGTGGGTCCCTTTCCCTCCTCTAAGATCTCCTTGGGATATAGGCCCAGTAGAAACACTGTTGGGTCAAAGATAACTTTTTGAGCATAGCTCCAAATTGCTCTCCAGAATGGTTGGATCCGTTCACAGTTCCACCAACAATGTATCAGTGTCCCAGTTTTCCCACATCCCCTCCAAAATTCATCATTATCTTTTCCTGTCATCTTAGCCAATCTGACAGGTGTGTAGTGGTACCTCAGAGTTGTCTTAATTTGTATTTCTCTGATCAATAGTGATTTGGAGCAACTTTTCATAGAGTCATTCTCTTCTTATTTGTATCCTGAATGTCCCTGCCATCATTCATTATCTTACAATTCTTTTTTGTCCATTCTTCTAACCTATTTCCTGACTTTAACTTTAATATGATAGGTGGACTTCATCACACTTTTGAAAGGAAGGTTTGATTTGTTTTGTTGTTGTTGTTGTTGTTGCTTTCTTAGGGTATTGAGTGTTGTTTTATTCCAGGATCTCAGGGACAAGCTGGGTACCTACAATTTTTCAGTGCTCTCGGAGTGGTCTAATCCATGGCAAAATCTGATTGCTATTTCCTTTGAGCGAGTTTTGCAAGTTCCTGATGTGGGTTTTAGTCAGAACAATAATAGAATGTTGCTAGACTTACCCTATTAGATTGTTGAGAAGCTTTGCTTGCTTAGTTATAGAACTGCAAACTCCCCTTTGGTCTGGGATTCCTGACCTAGTCATTTCTCTGTAGGCTAGTTTAGATGCTGAAACAGACATCCCATTCTGCTACTGGGGTCTGAACCAAAACTTTGCAACATTTTTCTGAATTTCCTCCTTTCTTCCTACACCTGGGAACATGATCCCTGTGCACAGGTCTCCTCATTTCTTACTGGATCTGTAACAAGGAACTTTGTGTAGTGGGTGACAAAGGTTCTTGTTGATACTTGTCACCTACACAGTGCCCTGACATAATCTGGAGAAGCTACAGCATAGGTCTGGGACCTCCTTTTGTCCTTGTGCTCAGTTTTTACCGCAGTTCCCTATGAGCATCATGTTCCTCAACTAATTAGTCTTCAGTGTCAGCAGACCTCTCTGTCTTCCTATGTCTATGTGAACAGGATAAAGAACTCATTTTCTGGATTTCTTCATCAGGAATTTTCTGGATGTGTTTGGAGGAGTTCTGTATGGGATCTTAGCTGCATTTCTTTCTGCTATTCCAACAGTTTTTTTGTGGGACAGAAATCTAATGAATATAGTAGTTCTCCTCAACTGTGGTCTGCAGATCTTGTAAAGAAATGCCTATTTCTTGGGGGCGGAGCCAAGATGGCGGAGTGAAAAGGTGACTTTCTGCCTCTCCTTCGATCTTCTCTCAAATCAACAATAAAATAAGCCTCTGAACTCATCTTCAAGTCAATGAACTCAGAAATATTTGGGCACAGCTCTCTGGAGAACTTCATATCAGGTTAGTCGGACTGGGACAGAGAGATAAATAGACGACTTCTGTGTAGGCCAGAAGTGAGGGTGGGACTCAGCTCAGCTCATCGCAGAAGAAATTCCAAACTCCAGACTCCAAATTCCAAACACCTGGAGTTTATCTGAAGCACTCAGGACACTCTGCCCTGATTGGGGGCAGGTGTTCTGGCAGACTTGCCTTGTTTAAGGAGTAATTAGGACTTAGTCCTAGCCCCCACCAGCCCAGCACCTTAAGTCAACTCGCCGAAGTGCCCCAGGGCAAAGCTTTTCAGCCGCCGTTTTTTTTCCTTACCTTAAAGAGATATCCACGCTGTCTAACAAAAAAATGAAAAAGCAAAAGAGAGCTCTCACCATAGACAGCTTTTATCAAGGCAAAGAAGCGATGACCCCAGATACTGAGGTTCCTTTAGACAAAACTCCAGAGAAAATCAGCAAGGACCATCACTGGTCCCCTTTTCAAAAGGCCTTTCTGGAAGATTGCATAAAGAACCTCAAAAGAGAGCTGGAGGATAAATAGGAAAATAAACTGAAATTAGTGCAAGAAGGATACAGTATCTTGCAAGAAGGATATGATGCCCTGCAAAAGAGATATGAAAAAGACACCAATTTATTGAAAAATAAAATTAGTGAAGTGGAAAAAGAGTGCAATGAACAAATTGGCCAGTTACAAAAGGAGCTTAAAAAGGTAACTGAAGAAAACAACACTTTAAAAATAAGAATTGAACAAATGCAAGTGAATGACTCAATAAGACTTCAAGAATCAGTCAAACAAAAACAAAAAAATGAAAAATTCGAAGAAAATATGAAATATCTCCTAGGAAAAACAACTGACTTGGAAAATAGATCTAGGAGAGACAATCTAAGGATTATTGGACTTCCTGAAAGCCATGATGAAAAAAAGAATCTAAACACTATCTTCCAGGAAATC
>JAJPUD010005223.1:97911-108808 GCA_023553655.1 Myrmecobius fasciatus | reverse complement strand
TGTTTTTACCTCCTTTTTTTTTAGATCTTATTTTACCACTTTTTCCCTCTTTTCCCCAGTATGACAACCTTTTCCCCTCTAGTTCTCTTTTTCATATTTTCAAAGTAATATTTAGTTAATTATACCCCCAAACTTTGAGTATCCCCCTAGTAAAAATAAAGTTCTCAAGAGTCCTTTCCTTTTTACCTTTTTATGCATCTCTTGAGTTCTGTGTTTGGGTGTCAAATTTTTTGTTCAGATCCGGTCTTTTCATTAGAAATAGGTGAAATTCACCTATATCATTGAATGACCATCTTCTTCCCTGGAGGATAATGCTCATTCTAGCTGGATAGGTTATTCTTGGTTGTAATCCAAGTTCCTTTGCCCTTCAGAATATCTGCTTCCAAGCCCTTCGATCCTTCAGTGTGGAAGCTGACAGATCCTGACAGATTCTAATTATTGATCCTCGGTATTTGAATTGTTTCTTTCTAGCTGCTAGCAGAATCTGTTCCTTGGTGCTATAGTCCTGAAATTTAGCCACGATATTCCTTGGGGTTTTAATTTTGGGGTCTCTTTCAGGAGGTGATCGGTGAATTCTTTCAATGGTGATTTTGCCCTTTGATTCTACAATCTCAGGGCAGTTTTCTTTCAGGATTTCCTGGAAGATAGTGTTTAGATTCTTTTTTTGATCATGGCTTTCAGGAAGCCCAATAATCCTTAGATTGTCTCTCCTAGATCTATTTTCTAAGTCAGTTGTTTTTCCTAGGAGATATTTCATATTTTCTTCTAATTTTTCATTTTTTTGTTTTTGTTTGACTGATTCTTCAAGTCTTAGTGAGTCATTCACTTGCATTTGTTCAATTCTTATTTTTAAAGTGTTGTTTTCTTCAGTTACCTTTTTAAGTTCCTTTTGTAACTGGCCAATTTGTTCACTGCACTCTTTTTCCACTTCACTAATTTTATTTTTTAATAAATTGGTGTCTTTTTTCATATCTCTTTTGCAGAGCATCATATCCTTCTTGCAAGATACTGTATCCTTCTTGCACTGATTTCAGTTTATTTTCCCATTTATCCTCCAGCTCTCTTTTGAGGTTCTTTATGCAGTCTTCCAGAAAGGCCTTTTGAAACGGGGACCAGTGATGGTCCTTGCTGTTTTTTTCTGGATTTTTGTCTAAAGAAACCTCTGTATCTGAGGTCGTTTCTTTGCCTTGATAAAAGCTGTCTATGGTGAGAGCTCTCTTTTGCTTCTTCATCATTTTTTTTTTTAGACAGAGTGGATATCTCTTTAAGGTAGGGGAAAAAAAAAACCTCGGCTGAAGACGCTTTGCCCTGGGGCACTTCGGCGAGTTGACTTAAGGTGCTGGGCTGGTGGGGGCTAGGACTAAGTCCGAATTACTCCTTAAACAAGGCAAGTCTGCCAGAACACCTGCCCCCAATCAGGGCAGAGTGTCCCGAGTGCCTCAGATAAACTCCAGGTGTTTGGAATTTGGAGTTTGGAGTTTGGAATTTCTTCCACGATGAGCTGAGCTGAGTCCCACCCTCACTTCCGGCCTGCACAGGGGTCGTCTATTTATCTCTCTGTCCGAGTCCGACTAACCTGATATGAAGTTCTCCAGAGAGCCGTGCCCAAATATTTCTGGGTTCGTTGACTTGAAGATCAGTTCGGAGGCTTATTTTATTGTTGATTTGAGAGAAGATCGGAGGAGAGGCAGAAAGTCACCTTTTCACTCCGCCATCTTGGCTCCGCCCCCTCGAAGAAAACTTTTTTAAAGGTCTTATCTTTGCAACCTAAGCCATGATGAGAGAGATAGAGATTTCAATAGTGCCCTGCCACATAGTAGATAAAAGTTTATTGAGTAACTGAATTATTATGTTCTATTATTTCTATTAAAATGTTCATATTTGTTAATGTTTGTAAGGCTCATAATTTTTAAAAAGGTGAAGAAGGAGAAAACATCTTCTCCCTCTCATCTCTTTCTAAGGACATATTATACATTAAAAAACCTGGCAGATGTTTGGGCCCTGCTTGAGGGATGAGGATTAAAAGGAAGAAGAAATATAGTCATAAAAATACCACCTCCTTCATGGGATTAATCAGGAAGGTTTTCTTGAACCAAATTGTGGAAGGGGAAGAGTAAAGTTTGGTGGAAGGAACAATTGCAGTCTAATTTGCTCTAGTCAACCATTTTGAGAGTTCAACAATCCTCCCCAATAAGGATTTCTACTAAAGACTGAATCTTCCTTGCCCCCTCCCACCTCTTCCAATCTACTGATGATGACCCAGGGAGTCAGACCTTGAATCCTAACTCTTTGATAGATTGCATGCCTGGAGACTGGGGTCTGTCTCAAATCCAGAGTAAAATGTGTTCCATCTCCAGGTCCTGTTCTGAGATTTGCTACACTTAATTTCCATTGCTCCAAGCTGGCTTCAGGGCTTGGCTTCAGAATGGATATTGTCACTGTCAACCACTTCATTCTCCTCTCCCCTTCCATCCTTACGCAATCCCAGGAAGACCAGTTAAAAACATAAGATTTACTTGTGTGTAAACATTTTGTAACCATTAAGGCTATATATATTATTGTTCAATTCAGCCTTTATTTATTAAATGCCTACAATGTACAGAGATTCTACATTAAGATAAGCCCTTAAAAATTCTTTGTCATTCATTCATTCATATGCCAATAATAACAACAGGTAATGTTTTTTATTGAACCTGCCATGTGCCAGGCATTGTGCTAAGCACTTTTACAAATGTTATCTCATTTGAGTCTCATAACAACCCTTGAAGATTGGTGCTATTATTAGCCCCAATTATTATTGAATTAGCCCTATTATTATTGAAGATCAGTTCGGAGGCTTATTTTATTGTTGATTTGAGAGAAGATCGGAGGAGAGGCAGAAAGTCACCTTTTCACTCCGCCATCTTGGCTCCGCCCCCGATATAAATGGTTTTTGACACGCCAGACTTGTTCACCCCCCGTAGAGTGGCCATTAAGAACTTTGAGTAGGTGTCAATGCATGAACACAAGTGCCACTAAGGCGGGTAACATCCATATTTCATTGGGTGAGGATCCTCAGGGATTAACGTCTGTCCTAGGGGAAGGTGTAAAGGGAACACAATGCAAGCATTGCTTGACTATTTGTCTAGCCTGTTCCTTGTAATGCCATACAAGCGGTGTAAAGAATGAGCAGAAAGATGTAAGGAGGAGTGAGCCGTCTGGGCTTGTTCTTGTGGTGAGCACAGATAGGCAGAAAAAGTGACAGAAGGGGAAACAGCAGCAGCAGCTAAGTTATTGCCCTCAATTAGGGGCCCAAGTCCATCTATAAGAGAGTGGACATTCAGAAAGCACACTGGCTCAGTGCAGGAAGACAGGGTTTGCTGAGCACGCAAAAGTAGGGCACCAATAGAGGACTTCTGATCCAGGATGATGGCATTCTCCAACTTTTGCGTGGCTTGGACAGCATAGGCGCTATCAGAACTGACATTAAATAGCCTGGGGATATAATAAGAGAGCATGAACTATAGCATAGAGCTCATTTTTCTGTGTTCTGTCATAGGGAGTGTCTAAGAGGGTGACCTTTTTAGAATACCGTGGACCACGGCGGCTCTGTGTTTCTTAGTTGCATCTGTAAATGTTAGGCCCTTGGAATGGCTGCTGTTACTATCTTTCGGGGGGTTGCAGCCCAATTTTCCCAAACAATTTTAGTTAATAAGAGGGAGGCACCTTGTGCCACCTGTACCCACTGAGTGAGAGTGGCCCACGTGAAGTCCTGTTGTGCTAATTCATTTAATTCTCCTTTGTTAATTCCACATAAGCAATGGGTAAGCAGCCAAACACTGTGGCTGTTCTTTTTGCTGCCTCGAGGAGCACTTTACCTGCTTTCTGCAAATATGGGATAATAATTTGAGATGTTCTAGTCCCATATATCCATTCAAGGACTCTAGGTCCTGATCATGGCAACAAATGGTATTTCACTTTTTATTAAGGTAAGGGCTATGGGAGTGTTCGGATCTCCCCAGTGTGTGGAATGGCTGGAACACAGAGACAATATGTCCTGGCACGCCTTTTTAGCCTCAGGTGTCCATGCACCAGGGGAGGTCAAGGAAGAACCTCCCTTCAGTAGTTCATAGAGGGGTTTCATTAAAGTAGCAGGAAAAGGGGTGCGTGCTCTGATCCATTGGATAGAACCTACTAATTTTTGAAAATCATTTAAGGTGGCTACTTTTCCCCATTGATTTGTTAATGGTTGTTGGATTCCTTTTGTATCAGTCAGGGTAAATCCTAAGTACAATAGAGGAGGGTGTGTTTGAATCTTTTCAGGTGCAATATGTAAGCCGAATGCTGCAGCTCAGTTAGAATAGCTTTGCTAATTTCCCTGGAGGTGGCTTGGGAGGGATGGGCTACTAAGATATCATCCATATAATGGTAAATGTAAGCCTCCGGCCACTTGCTGGCAGTGAATTCTACATGTGTTGTTTTGTTTGAAGTGATAGGGCTGGGACAAACCTTTTCTCCTTTCTCTGCACTTAATACAGATTTTTGTTTTTCTTTGGGAGAAAAGGTTTCTAATTCATTTAAATCAGGGTATAATTGTTTGTAAGAGAGCGCACCCAACTTTTAGGAATTTACTTTGTGTTGACATGAGGAAGTCAGAAAGAGTGTGGAACTCCCATCCTGATAGCAGAGCACACCTTGGGGCGAGCCTGTTTTTTAGATCACTTTGAATAGCTCTTTTATCTGAACCATTGTCAGTAACCTCAGCAGGTTCCAGGTCTCATGTTTGTCAAGGGAACTGCACACACTACTTTCTTATCCTCAAGTCAAGACAAACTTCTTATCAGGGTCCCTGACTTTTTGGGCCCTAACATTAATCCAAAAGCATTGATTCTGTGTTGCTCAGCTTTTCTTAAAGTCCAACTCTCACAGCTATGTAAATGATAGTTATTGCTATGGTGACTGGTCCAAGGTCATAGAGGTGGTACGTTTCAGAGTAGGGTTTTGAGTGAGTTGTTTTAGCTGAAGAATTCATTGCCTGATGATCAGTTTCTATGTTGGGAGCTTTCTTACCTAAGCTGGTCCTCAGAATCACAATCCATCACCTTAATCTTCATTCTTCTTCTCATTCATCTCTTCATTCTCCAATCTAAGGGGAAGGGAGAGCACATGTGTCAGCTTGATTGGAACAGCAAGAGTTTCTGTGCCATTGGACCAACCTTTGAGAAGAGAGAATGATTATTATGTTATAATGAGATAGTAGAGAAAGACTTTCATGGAGGAAACCATATCCTACATATTAGGTAATTTATGTATTTTGACACAATTCAAATTCCCAGTTCCCTTACTTTCACCCTTTAGTACATAACCAGAGGCATTTCTTTTAGCTCTTTTATTCACTAGGGAAGCCAAATACTTTCTGGGGAAATCTTAGGCCCATCCTTCTCTCCAGGGTTACATTTGTCCTCTTGCCTGGACCTCAAGGCCTCTGCCCACAGACCCTGAAGTATGTATTTGGAGCTAGAAGTGAACTTTTTAAAAATAGTATTTTATTTTTTTCAAATAGCAAAGATAATTTTTTTTATTAATACTTTTTATTTGCAAAACATATGTATGGGTAATTCCTAAACATTAACCCTTACAAAGCTTTCTGTTACAAATTTTTCCCCCCTACTCCCCACCCCTCCCCTAGATGGCAGGATATCCACTACATGATAATTATGTTAGAATACTTAAGAAATCGAAAATATGTATAGTTATTGCATCATTTTTTGTGCAGGAGAAATCATATCTACAAGAAAGAATAATCTGATAAAGGAAATACAATGCAAGCAAACCTCAATAGAGAGCATGAAAATGTTAGGTTGTGGTCCACATTTCACATCCCTCTCTCTGGGTGTATATGGCTCTCTTCACCGAACAATTGGAACTGGTTTGAAGCATTTCATTGTTGAAGAGCGTCATGTCCATTAGAACTGATCCTCATATAGTATTGCTGTTGCTGTGTATAATGATCTCCTGGTCCTGCTCATTTCTCTCAGCATCAGTTCATGCAAGTCTCTCCAGGCCTCTCTGAAATCGTCCTGCTGGTCGTTTCTTACAGAGCAATAATATTCCATAACATTCATATACCATAATTTATTCAGCCACTCTCCAATTGATGGGCTTCCCTTCAGTTTCCAGTTTCTAGCCACTACAAAAAGGGCTACCACAAACATTCTTGTACATGTGGGTCCCTTTCCCTCCTCTAAGATCTCTTTGGGATATAGGCCCAGTAGAAACACTGCTGGGTCAAAGGGTATGCATAGTTTGATAACTTTTTGAGCATAGCTCCAAATTGCTCTCCAGAATGGCTGGATCTGTTCACAGGTCCACCAACAATGTATTAGTGTCCCAGTTTTCCCACATCCCCTCCAACATTCATCTTTATCTTTTCCTGTCATTTTAGCCAATCTGACAGGTGTGAAGTGGTACCTCAGAGTTGTCTTAATTAGCAAAGATAATTTTTAACATTCATCTATGTAAAATGTAGTTGGAAGTGATCTTTGAGGTCATAGTATCAAATTTCTTCATTTTACAGATGATACCAAGACCCAAAGAAGTTAAATAATGTTGTCTATAGTCATACAGGTAGTGTTTGAGTTGGAATTTGAGCCTATTCTGACTCTAAGTCCAATATTTTATCTATAATACCATATGGCCACCTTCAGTTTGTACTTTGGGGTGAGGGGGGACATAGTACTCAGAATGAGCTCCCTGAAGCTGATCTTGAACCTAACAGGGTCTCCTTATTTTCTATCTTTATCCCAATAACTCAACAGTTTATGATTCCACCCCTCTCCAGAATTCTCTCTCTTTCCCTTCTCTTAGTTATAGAATCAGAGATCTGGAGCTTGAAGGCTCCTTAGAGGCAATTTAGTCTATGCCTCCCCCCTGCAATGAGAAAACTGAGACACTGAGGAGAAGGATGGTAAGGGATTGGGTAATGGGGTCTGATCCCAAGTTTTCATAACTCTAAGTCCAGTGTCCCATCCACCATCCACTAGGGGGCCCAAGGTAATTCCATACCTGGCTCAAACCTGGCTCCATCTCAAATCTCTCTTAGTCTAACCAGGTCTGGAACTTTGCTGCACAGAACAGTATCATTCTTTACCCTATTAGCAGGTAGTCAATACTACCCTAGCATTGCCCAGAGCAGATAGCCCTCTTCTTCCTCTCCTTCCTTCCTCCTCCTCTTTCTTCTCTTCCTCTTCTCCCTCCATTTACTCCTTGTCTTCCTTTGCAAATTTCTAGTTTCCTTCAAAGCTTAGCTCAAGGATCACCTTTCTGAAATCCTTCCTAATAATATCCCTCTCTCAGTTATTAGTGACTCTTCTCTTCCACCAAAATTAACGTTTATACTACCTTCCTATCTTTTTTATATGTATTTTTGTATATATGTCAGTTCTGCCTCACTTAGATTCAATTCAAGTGTAAGTCAAGACATCACTTTTGTGAAGTCATTGATCTTCAAGAACAAAGAATGAAAAAAGGATCTGAATGTATTATTCCCCCCCCCCCCTACCTCATAGAAGGTAAGCTCCTTGAGAGAAGGGATTGTTTCATTTTTGTTTTTGTATACCTAGCATCTAGGAATAAGTAGGTACTTCTGTTAATTTAAAAGTTGACCAATTATTGGATCAACTACTAATTGATCCAAACCACAATGGAATTTAGCAAAAGACTTATTAACAAAAGATTAAAAAAAGGTATCATATGCAATGGGCCCAGGAAATTAGAATGATCAATAGTAGCTGACCAGGACAAATGGTTGATGCTAACACTATTCCAAGAAAAGTCTTACTGAAATCCTTTGTCAGAAGCCTCCCTCCTATCCTTCAACAGAAATCTGGGCTATTATCTTTGGTCAAAAGAAATGAAATGTACATTTGTTCTATGGGACCTTAGAGTTTGAAAAGATCACAGAGTTAAGTTAGTTCAAATCAAATTTGAATAGAATTTTCTCCAATGACATCCCCAAAGACTGGTCCAGCCAGTCTTATTTGAGGAGAAACTCACTACTTACTGATAAAGCAGTCAATTGTATTTTTATTTTTATACAGCTCTTTGGTTAGCCTAAAAGGAAGTCAGGATGACCTGAGTTCACATACCTCTTCTGTCAAATACTGGCTGTGTAACCCTGAACAAATTACTGAAACTGTGTTCCCCAGGCAACTTTCTAAAGACTATAATTTGAAGAGAAGTGCAATGATAAAATTTTCTCACCTCAGAGTTCCTTTCACTAATGAAACCAATGATTCAGGTCCTATACCTACACATCTTATTATTAGATATTAGGTGCGAGTACCTTTCTCTCCCCCCTTTCCAGGTCCCCCACATGAATTGGTTGGCTTCCTTTGATAGAATATAAACTATTTGGGAGTAGAGACTTTCTTATTTGTTATGTTTGTAACCCCAGTGTTGGCACAGTGGCTGGCACGTTGTTAGAGCTTAGTAAATTCTCCTTGAAATTGTTACACATTGCTCCTGGTTTTGCTTTCTGAGTCCAAATAGACCATATCTTCTACCCGATTTGAAGGCAGCTCTTCAAAAATGGAAAACAGCCATTCAATCTTTTCCTGTGTCCCAAGCTTTTCATCCCTGGGTTCTGAAAAGCTCTACCTACCAATTAGCTCATTGATTAGGTTATAACAAATACCACCATTCTCTCCTCTTCACAAATGGTGAAAGATGTGAAGACCTGGTCCTAGCCCCAGGGGCTCTCATTACTCTCCACCTCCTTCACCATATAATCGCTACATATTCAATATTATTTATTAAGTGCTTTCTATGTGCATAAGGAAGACCTGAACGCAAATCCAGCCTCAGACACTCACTAGTCATGGTCACATGCTATGCCATGGCAAGTGCTTCATCCTGTTTGTCTTCATTTGTAATCTGTAAAATGAGCTAGAGAAGGAAGTAACAAACCACTCTAGTATCTTTGCCAAAAAATCACAAATGGGGCCATTGACAGGACTGAAATAATTGAACAAAAATATGCCAAGCAGTGTGCTAAGCTCTCAAGATACAGAAAGAGACAAAAGAACAGTTCTTGCCCTTAAAGAGCTTACAATCTAATTGGAGACAACACACCAACACATACACAAAGCAAACTATATACAGGATAGACAGAAAATAATTGAAAGAGAGAAAACACTGGAATTAAGAGAGATTACACCCTTCCCTACCTCAAGAAAATGTAAAATTGTATCTCTAAAATGCAGGTTATAAAAGGGAAACCCCAAATTCATTCGAGGAGACACCTTGGGAAGTGGGAAGAATGTTAGTTTACTTGATGAGAAAAGATTTTAGTTCAAGTCTTGGCTCTGCTATTCAGAATGGCAGCATGATAAAGTGGAAGGACTATTGTCAACTCTAGTGTCAGAAGCCCCGAGTTCAAATCCTACCTTTGTTATTACCTGTCTTAACTTGAACAAATTATTAAACTTACCTAGGCCTCAGTTTCCTGATCTGTAAAATGGTGTTGTATTAAATGTCCTCTTATGACTTTTCAGGTCTCCCAGAGTTGAGAACTCTAGCCAGAACTTTCTCTCCCTCCTCATAAAACAAACTTGAGGCCCTATCAGTCTAAGATATCTATCCAGCTCCCTTTCTGGCTCCTCAGTTATTGTTCAGTCATTTTTTCAGTAATGTCTTACTCTTCATGACTCCATTTGGGGTTTTCCTGGCAAAGATACTGGAATGGTTTGCCATTTTCCTGCCCAGCTCATTTTGCAGACCAGCAAACTGAGGCACATAGGGTAAAGTGACCTGCCCAGTAATACATCACTTGAAAGTGTTTGAGACTGAATTCGAATTCAGGTCTCCAGACTGGCCACTCTATTGGCTGTTTCACCTAGCTGTCCCTTTTCTGACTCTAACATCCCATAATCTTATGACTCCCAACTCTTTCATTTACTAACTCTGTGGCCTTGGG
This sequence comes from Myrmecobius fasciatus, assembly GCA_023553655.1. NCBI lineage: Eukaryota > Metazoa > Chordata > Mammalia > Dasyuromorphia > Myrmecobiidae > Myrmecobius > Myrmecobius fasciatus. The sequence continues at coordinate 98,853 of JAJPUD010005223.1, read as the reverse complement.
CAAGTTGATTAGGATTCCTCTAAAGTCCCTATTTTCTTCATGAAAGTAATAATTTTGGCACTGTTGTGGGGATCAAATGAAATAATAGATGAAAAGTACTTCACAAAACTTAAAGGGTAATATGAATGTCAACTATTAAAGGCCATAGAGTGAAACCCAATGCTTTATCCAGGTGACAGCTGAGCTCCTGATGAAGCTGATTTGGAACCACATTTTCTGCCTCCAAGTTCAGGACATTGCCCAATGTATAACACTGTCTTAAAAAGTTACCAAGCCTATATATGATATTTAGAGGACTTTTTTTCATTTTTCAGGACATACAGATAGATACACTAAAAGGGTCACTTAGATGACAAGATAAAAAGTTCTCCTGGTGGTTGTAGATGCTCATGAAAGTTCCTTGAATTATATAATCATAGCTTTAAGATTGAAAGGGACCTCCAAGGTTATTGAGCCTAACTTCTTCATTTTTAAGATGAGGAAACTGAGGCATAAAATGACTTTTTTAGGATCACAAATACTTACAAAAGTAAGTATTTAAAGACATAGTCATCCAAAGATATAAACAGGTAGTTTTTGGAAGAAGAAACCAAAGCTATTCATTAAGTATGTGAAAAAATGCTCTAAATTATTATTGTTTAAAAATTCATATTAAAACAACTCTGAAGTACCATCTCATACCTATCATATTGACTAAAATGATAGAAGTTGAAAATGACAATTGGAGAAGTTGGGAGAAACTGGGACACACTTTTGGTGGAATTGTGAACTGACCCAACCATTTTGAAGAGCAATCTGGAATTTTGTGCAAAGAGTTAAAAAGATAAATAAGCCCTTCAACAGGTAGACAGACAGACAGAGCAGAGAGACGAGAGAGACAGAGAGAGACAGAGACAGAGAGAGAGAGAGAGAGAGAGAGAGAGAGAGAGAGAGAGAGAGAGA
>JAJPUD010005223.1:68270-97901 GCA_023553655.1 Myrmecobius fasciatus | reverse complement strand
AGAGAGAGAGAGAGAGAGAGAGAGAGAGAGAGAGAGAGAGAGAGAGAGAGAGAGAGAGAAAGGGAGGGAAGAAGGGAGGGAGACATAGAGACAGAGAGCTGGTCTTCTCTAATGTGGGATTGGAAAATGGAGAGGGAGGATCAAGACAGAGTTATACCTAGTTTCTTCATGAGTCCTTGTTCAGTGCCTCATGCATTATGCTAGTATGACTCTCATCAGTTTTAGGGGATCAAAGTTAGAAACACAAATGGGTATTGAGAGCAAGAGGTGGCTGGAGAAAGGAGCAGCAAGGAGCACCAGAATATTAAGTAAAAAGGGGGAAAATGAGCAGAATCCAACAATTGTGTTGAAAGGTAAATAATTATATGGTAAATAATTATAAGGAGAAACATGATCTAGTGGAAAGCCTGTGGACCTTGAAGTCAGAAAATCTGGGTTTCAATTTCAGCTCTGCTATTTAGTATCTACATGATCCTGGGCAAATCATGGAACTTCTGGACCTCATTTTAATCATTTTTAACATGAGGGAATTGAGCTAAATATGCTCTAAGGTCTCTGTTTTAGATCAGATTTGTGAGTCAGTGATATAGTAACGACCTGGATTTGAATTTGTGTGACTCTGGTCAAGTCATTTAACCTGTTTGCCTCAGTTTCCTCACTTGTAAAGTGATAGAGCTGGCCTGAGTTCTAAGGCCTCTTCCAACCCTGACATTCTATGATTCTATAAGCCAAGATATGTATGTTTATAAGAAGAATTTGAAAAAACATTCATCTTTGCATCTCTAGATAGGCCATGCTATAGGTGGCTTTCTTCTTCAAGAGTCTTTAATCCCAATCTTATCTGCTCCTTTCCCTTCCAGTTTCCAAAGAACAGGCATCCTGGAGGCTGACCCAGATTACAGAACTCAGCCATCAGCCAGTTTGGGAATGGAGAAGACCAGATCTAGAGATGTGTCTTCCTCTCTAGCCTGGAAATATTAAGCTTGGACCAGAGGACAAAAGCAGAATGGCCTGGGAAGAGAAGATGAACCTAGTCATTTAATCTGAACATTCAGTTTGAAGGACTAACTCAATTCCAGTGACATTCAGTTTAATTCATCTGTAAAATGAGCTGTAAAAGGAAATGACAAATCACTCCATATTTTTGTCAAGAAAACCCCAAATGGAGTCATGAAGACAGAATTGAAATGACTCATCTTCCCGAGTTCAGTAAGTGTCAAATACAGAATTTGAACTCAGATCTTCCTGGCTCTAGGTCCAATGCTCTATCAGCTATATCATATAGCTACTATTCTGTATTAGAAATGAAGATGATAATAACAATAATAACAACCAGCATTTAACAGCATTTTAATGTTCATGGAATATTTTATAAATATCTCATTTGATCCTTACAATAACTCTGGAATATGTGTTATTATTATTCTCATTTTTACAGCTGAGGAAACTGAGGTAGGCAGAGGTTGAATGATTTCTCCAGGATCATACAGCAACTAAGTGTCTAAGGTAGAATTGAACCCACATCTTCTGATTTCAAATCCAGTGACTGTACTGAACTTTGTACATAAGTTTTTATTCAATCATTTTCAGTCGAGTCTAACTCTTTGTGACCCCATTGGAGGTTTTCTTGGCAGAGACACTGGAGTGGTTTGCCATTTCCTTCTCTAGTTCATTTTACAAATAAGGAGACTGAGGCAAACAGGGTTAAGTGACTTGCCTAGGGTCACACAGCTAGTAAGTGAGGCCAGATGAATCTCGCTGATTCGAGGCCCGGAATTCTAGCTGCCTCTATACATATTAGACATGCATGTATACCATCTATGATAGAGATAACAGAAAATGTGTACCAGAGACAACATGGTAAAGTGGGAAAAGCCCTGGACTTAACAGTCAAATTCTGGTCCTGCCCCTTACTAGTGAAAGAAATCACTTAATCTTTATGTGCTCATTTTCTCAGTTTCAAAATGGGGATAATAATATTCACGCTGTCTAACACATGCCTACTGTGAGGAAAACATGTGAGATGCTTTACATCAGTGCTGAAGTGTTGTCTGCAGCTACTGTGCTCTGCTGGGCTGGAGGGGCTTTGGGGTATTGCCCTCTTTCCCTTTCCTCCATTGCACACACATGCCTCCACTGCACTGGCGGTTTCAGGAAATACTTCAAAGGTCAGTGAGGAATCTTCTCTTTGGGGATAGTCCTGAGTTATAAATCATCTTAGCTTAGATTGTGAGGCTCCCTGAGATCTCCACAGGACAGAAGCCTAGGCAGTTATGGGAACATCCCTCAGCCTAACCCTTCATAAGAGATGGAGTTATTTCAAAGAACAAGTCCCTCCTTTTGTAGACAAGAAGTCTTAGGCCCAGAAAAGCTAAGTGATTTGTCTGAAGTTTTGCAAGAATGTGAAATCACCAAATGAGGATTTGACCTCAGGCTCTCTGACTCCATCGTTTATTTAATGATGCTATTGCTGAGTCTCAGTTTCCTTATGCATAAAATGGGCATTTTGGATTAAATGATCATGAAAGTTTCTTCAAGTTTTTTCTCTATTCTTTGATGCAACTCATAGCATAAGATCTCAGAGGTTGCCTTATAGTAATTTTTTAAAAAAGTATTGATATTTTTTGATTTTTACCACTTTCATTTCCAAATATATCCCTACCCTTTCTTCTTCATACTCTCCCCTTGTAACTGAGAAAAAAGAAAAGAAGAAAGGTAAAGGAAGGAGGAGCAGTTTAGGAAAACTAGCACATCATCTACACTTGGGATGCAATGTTCTATATCCATAGCCCCCTATTTCTGCAAAGAAGGAAATAAGCTTTTATATCATGCTTACTAGGTTCCAGGCACTGTGCTAAGCATTTTACAAACCTGATCTCATCTGATCCTTACAACCACCTTAGGAGATAGGGGCTATTAAATCTCTATTTTATGAATAAGGAAACAGAAGTTAGAGACTTGCCCCACACAATTAGTAAGTGCCTGAGTCTGGATTTGAATTCAGATTTTCCCAACTCCAGGTTCAGAGCTTGAGCCACTCTGCCACTTAATTGAAGTTTCTTCTTTCTTCAGGACAATCATTATAATTATTCAGAATTTGGTTTCAGATTATTTATTGTTGTGATTTTCATTTATAATTACTGTGTCTATTGTTTTCTTGGTTCTGCTAACTTCACTTTTGCCCATGACTCCCCATACTTCCCTGAATTTTTCATATTACAGCACAATATTATGCCATTACATAAATGAACCATGTCCGGAAGCCTTCTTGGTCATGACCCTGCCTAGTGTGGAATTTAAGACCAAAAATTGCTGGGGAGGGGAGAAGGAATGAGGAGGAATGAGAAGGGTACAAGAAGGGGAAAAGGCTCATGATGCAATCATAGCATCCCTACTCCCCTTCCTCAAATATCTACATCTTGTATACTTCCCCCTGAGGTCATAGCCAAGCTTATCATAAATACTAGTAGATAGGGAACCAGCTCTGTATAAATAAAAGTCAGCTGAGCTAGATATACATAGGCTGATTGTCTTCTGTATTATGATCTCGTATGTATATATATATATGAGGAAGGTGAGAGCCTCTTTTTAAATTTTAGAAATCAATAACCATATAAATAAGAAAAAGTTCTTTGTAATCAGAAATTCATCTTGATCAGTAATGAGCCAGAAGGAAATAAAACAATTGGGAAATTAAAATTTGAATATATAAACATACAAATGAATGTAAAAGACACTTATTATATGCCAAGCTTTGTGTTAAATGATGGGGATACAAATAGAAAAAAGATAATTTTCCATAATCCCTACTTTTAGGATTGATTGTTGTTATGGTCTGTCTGATTCTTCATGACCCCATTTGGGAATTTTCTTGGCAAAGATAATGGAGTGATTTTGCCATTTCCTTCTCCCGCTCATTTTACAGATACTAAGGCAAACAGAATTAAATGATGTGTCCAGGGTCACATAGTTAGTAAGTGTTGAGGCTATATTTAAACTCAGGAAGATGTATCTGCCTGACTCCAGGCCCATAATATGCTCACATTCTAATTGAGAAAGAAAATTCATATAGGAGAGTTTAGTTTTGGGGAACATAGAAACTTTCTCAGTCAAGATGATTTCAAATCTTAAAGATGAAAATCTAACCTCAGATCACTAACTCTTTGCTTTCTCAGTTTCTTCAACTATAAATTGGAGATAACAACAGCATCTATCTCATAGGATTATTGTGAGGATCAAATTGTGACATTATTTAGCACAGTGCTTGGCATATAGTAGGTGCTACATAAACGCTTACCCTATTCTCTTCCCTTCAAAGGGAAGATGCTGATTTATGTGCTCTGGAGCTAGAGAGTGATCTTTCCATTTTGCCATATTACCTCTTTTAGTGTGGGGTAAATCATTTAACCTTTATGGATACACTGTCTCCTCATTTGTAAAATGAGGTTCTTGGACAGAATGATCCCTATGGACTCTTGCAGCAATCACGCTTCTGATACTACAGTCTTAGGGACCTTTTCTAACCCAGAGAGTGCTGATTGATGGTTCAGGGTCATCCTGTTAGAAGGGCTGTCTCTATCCTGGATTTTGCTCTGTTCAAGATTTTTATCAGTGCCTCAGATTAAGACATAGAAGACATGTGGATCAAATTGGGTTGACATGAAGCTAGGAGTGAAACTCCACATGCTGGATGACAAAATCAGGATCCAAAGGATACTGACAAGCTGGACCAATGGACTGAAATAAGTGCTTTTATATTTAATCAAGATAAATTCACTTCTTTTAGAGTAGCATGGTTCAAATGGATTCAAATGATGATTATGTCACCTACTACCTGTATGAGCTTGGGAAAGTTGCTTCAACTAGGTTTCAGTTTACTTGTAAAACAAACAACGTGCCTCCCCTCTCCCCCAAAAAAGGGAGAGGGTTGGACAAATAACCTTTAAGCTCCCTTTCAGCTTTAAAGCTGTGATCCAACAACTATGACTCTTTCAGACTGGAAGTTCCCTGAGGACAGGGACAGAGGCTCCTTCCCTATGCTCATTCCTTTCTTCAGGAGACTGTAAACTTCTAGAAGGTAGGATTATCTTTCATAGTCATTGCCAGATTGTATGGAAGGTATAACATGTACACTGCATTTACATTGTTTAGTTGTGGTTTTCTTGGCAAAGATATGGAGTAATTTACCATTTCCTCCTCTATCTCATTTTACAGATGAGGAAATGGAAGCAAACAGGATGAAGTGACTTGCCCAGAGTCACACAACTAACTAATAAGTGTCTGAGGCTGGATTTGAACTCCAGTTCTGGTGCTCTATCTATTGCACTAACCTAGGTTCAAATCCTGATTCTGCTCATTAATAATCTATTCTGACTGGGCTATTTTTTTTTCTGAAACTCAGTTTCCTCCTTTATAAAATGAGATGGTTGGACTAGGAAATTTCCAAGGTCTCTTCCACTTCAAAATATATGACCCTAAAAAAGGAGTGATTATTGTATAATTTATAGTTCCCTCTTCTCTTACCCTTCTTACTAAGGAGTTTCAAGCAGTAGAGTGAGGAAGATACTTATTAGAGTCTTTCCAAATAGAATGTCCTGGGGGGCAGGAATCCATCTTATTTTTGACTTTGTTTCCCCATAGACTATTATTGTGATTCTTCATAGTAGGTTTTTCATAGAAGACTATTAGATGCCACATGGAATTGAATGCATAAACCAGCATACTAAGGTTGGCTAAGGAAAAACCTAGACCACTGTCAAGCATGGGTTGGCTCCTCCTAGTAACTCCTTGCTTGATCTTGAACCATTAACTTCCCTCTTTATAGATTGCAGTTTCTCTGTCTGGAAATGGGACTGATACAATCTACTCTACCATAGATGTGATAGATTAGAATCACTTTTCAAAAGCTGAATTTGTGAAAAATATGTGTTATTTCTTCTTCAAGGGAAAAATTGAATTCTTGAAGGAAGGTAAGAACATCCTGATTCCCACCTACATACATAAACACACAGAGAGAATTCTCTCATTTTTACCCCTGTAACTCCCAAAGCTTCTAGGAAGGGCTTGGCATAGAGAAATATTTGTTGGTGGATGCATTGCTGTGCTGACCTGGGATAGAATGTCTCTCCTTGATAAGGGGGAAGGGTGCTTTCCTGACCTCCTTGGGAGCAGTTTCTGGGATGAGTGGGTGTACAAAATTAAAAGAAAACAATGATATGCTAAGCTCATTTGCTGGCTTATTGACTAGTGGGCCACAAAATCCCACAAGCAGCTGGATGTCTCCCCCAGAAAGATATGTGGCCTTGAGAAATTCATTCACTGAGACCAAAACATCTGAAAAAATAATTTGAGCTATTTACCTAAGACCCAAAAAGCACAATGTTCACATGTGTGCATTTACACACTTGTGCTCTGATTAGTATACACACACACTCAAAATTACAAAAACTGGATCCCACTCACAGACTGACAATTGCTGACAAATCTATAAACACTCCCACAGAGGAGCCTCCCTTCCCCTTAATACATGCAAACCACCCACATATTCAAAGGCACACAGACACAGACACACATTCACTTAGACACACATTATGAAACACTCATCTAGACCCACTCACAGATGCATGTGTGATCCCCTGGTCATCCTGTGTCAGTGTACTTCATCTTTGGCACCCCCTGGAAATCCCTAACGCCCCTATAACTCATGAATCCAGCCCCTATAAAGATTTTTCAGATTCCATTTTTATTTTGTCTTTCTTTTTTTCCCTCAGGAAATCTTGAGGTTGTTTGGTTGCTTGGCACTGGCACCAAGTTGCTTAGGAAATATAGGTAGAGGCAGGTACAGGAAGAAAGATGGGAGAAGATACTCTTTCTCCAGAGAAGAGTCTGGTAAGGCTCCTGATGGGCCTATAGTATCTCAAAACCAAGGAATACCCAGGGTCATATTTTATAGTGCTTTCATTTCTCATAATGGCCCTCTGAGACAACAGTAGCATCACCATCTGGTGTGAAGGATTTAGGACAATGTGGGTGAATGTTTGTTTTTGTTTGTTTGTGGCTTTGTTTTTCTTCCTGTGGTAGAGATGTGATTGTGAGTCACTGGAGAACATTGTGAAATGTGCTAACTCTCCCTTATGCAAATCCTGATTTGTTGTTGTTGTCATCACCAGTTTTGTTGTGGAACTGAACCAGCTGGTAAGAAAGATGGTGGTGGGAAGGGAAGGATGGAGTATGGAGGAAGCAGTTTGTAGGCTACTCTCACCTGAACTGATACAGGACCAAAAAATCAACAGCTCTTTATAAGCCCCTCCTCTCTGTCAGAACCTCAGCCAGATGCTGGGGATATACACAGTCCCTGCTCTCAAAAAGCTTATATTCTATTTTGGGAGACAATATGTACACACACACACACACACACACACACACACACACGCACGCTCCTTTACATTATATTGATGCATATATATTTACATATACACACATATTTATTATAAACATCCTGCCTAGTTATACACACATACACACACACATACACATCAGCTAGATGGCATAGCAGATGCTGGTACTGGAGTAAGAAGACTCATCTTTCTGAGTCTAGCCTCAGACATTTCTTAGCTGTGTGACTCTGGGCAAATCACTTAATCCTGTTTTTCTCAATTTCTTCATCTGTGAAATGAATGAAGAAAGAAATGGCAGACTATTGCAGTATCTTTAACCCCAAATGGTGTAACAAAGTGTTGGATATGGCTGAAAAATGATTGAACAACAACACGTGCAAGACACCCTATTAGATGTCTTGCTGGGAATACACTGGGAAAAGTCTGAGCTCTCAAAGAGTATGCATTCTACTGGGGGAATATAACATATAGAAAGAAAATAGTAAATATATCTACATCATAATATAAAGTAATTTCAAGGGGTGGAGAATGCTGAAGTAGGACAATAGTCCAATTATTTTGACTAAATCTAGCAGCTATTCCATCCCTATAGAACATGTCTGCCTTCTTTGTGAGAAGTTGAAGATATATTTAAGATCACTGAGTTCCATCCTCTCATTTTACAGAAGAGGTCCAGAGATAGGCAATGATTGGCCCCACATCACGAAGCAATTTAATAGCAGAACTGAGACTAGAACTTAGGTTTAGGGAAGCAGCATGTTAAAACCCCCCTCTGGCTTGTAGGGTTCAACCAAGACTCTCACATTCTCCCAATTATGAAATTAGCCCACAGGGCTTCTGGGATGAGGAGTCTCTACTAGATTCTTAGAAAGCTACCAGAATTGTCTCATCGGAACAAGAAAATGAAATTCCTTTCTTCATTTAAAATAACGATTCATATTTCTAGAGTCCTTTAGGGTTTCAGAAGCACTTCCTTTACTAGGCAGTGAGGTATAGAGGTATTGTGCATTGTTATGTCCCGTTTACAAATTAGGAAACTGAAGCTCCAAGAAATGACTTTTCCTTGCCTGTGGTCCAACCAGAGACTCAGAAATGGGATCTGAACCCAGTTCTCCTCACTCCACCTCCATCACTCTTTTCACCATATGAGTTTTTTTCTAACATTTGTTCTCTTAGTTTTTTGGGAATATTTTAAAGGGTTGCTTTATTCCTTCTACCTAACTCCTGGGCTATTAATGGTCAGTTGCTAGAATTAAGTAGCTGGGCCAGAGAGGAACCTCTCTAGTTCTCATGTGTAAGCCCAGGATTTCTCATGTGTAAGCCCCAAGAAAGGAAGAGAAAAATTCTCTACCCAAAAGGGTGACACTAGACTACCAAGTATGAGGTAGTTGCCCCTGGAGGCTTCTATACTGGTGGTAGAGTGGATAGAACAGAGGATCTGAAGTTAGGAAGACCTGGGTTTAATCCAGCCTCAAGACATTTGGTAATTGTATGACTATAGTGAAATCACATTTTTTTTTGCCTCAGTTGCTTTATCTATAAAATGGAAATAATAATAGCACCTACCTTCCTAGGTTGTTGTGATGATTAAATGAGAAAGTATTTATATACCTTTAAGTGCTACATAAATTCTAGTTGTTATTATCATTAGTGTGCCTCATGTGCCTGCTGAATAATCCAACAGTGGTTTCTGGGCTGATAAACTAAGGTTTTGTGTTTCTTTCTCCTCTTTGGTGATCTGTATTCAATTTACTTCGGCAACAGGAACCAGAGTGGAGTTAGTCTCAGACCCCTTGGCTCAGAGTCCTTGATCTTCACCTTCCTTTTCTCCTTTCTCCTCCTAGGACTTATACTACCTGCCAGCAGGCACTACATAATTCTCTATCCATCGATCCAAGGTCATCAGGGCCAGGGGTGGATCGATGGGTGTGGACAGCTGGGGGCTGGGTAATGAAGTACCATCACCTCCCCCAGATTGGAGCGAAGGAGGGAGGGAGGAAGGAAGCAAGAGATTTAATCCTCTAGCCATTGACAAGGCATTGCACCCAGAAGAGGAAAGAAAAATGAGATTTGCAGAGCCAGTTTGGCAGAGGGAAGGGGGAGGCCTGAGACAGCGTGGGGTAAGAGGGAAAGCACTGAATTTCTCCACTCCATATATTAATTTACCCCTCCCTCCTCATCTCCTATGGCCAGCCTTCCTAGGGGATGGGGGGGAGGTGGGGAACCTCCTTAATAATCTTCACCTGTGGGCTCTGAGCACACTGAGAGGGGCCAGAATTTCAGTCATTTAGCACAACACTCTCATTTTATGGCAGCTAGGGGATGCCATAGTGCATAGGGTGCCAGGCTTGGAGGCAAGAAGACTCATCTTCTTACATTCAAATCTAGCCTCAGACATTTACCAACTGTGTGATGCTGGACAAGTCATCTCACCCTGTTTGCCTCAGTTTTCTCATCCAACAAGTGAACTGGAGAAGGAAATGGCAAATCACTGCAGTATCTGCCAAGAAAATCCCAAATGGGGTCACAAATGATGAAAAAAGTATTGAGCAACAGCAAGCCACCCCATTTTACAATTCAGAAAACCAAGGTTTGGATTAAATGATTTGTCCAAGGTCATAGGATTTCAACCTAATCTAGTGAGTGACATTGAATGAGTTACTAACCTTTTCTGAGCCTCAGTTTCTTTCTCTGTGGAAATAAGGACATTAAACATGAGTCCAAAAGAATGAAAATGAATCATGCCATTTCACCTTCTACCAAAGATGATGAACTTAAAATGTAGAAAGAGGCATATATTTTAGGACATAACTAATGTGGGAATTTGTTTTGCCATACTATGCAGCTAGGTATTGAGGCCTTTATTTTTCATGGGATTTTTGTTTGTGTTTTATGTGCGCATGTGCATGCACATGTGCACGTGTGTGTGTGTGTGTGTGTGTGTGTGTGTGTGTGTGTGTGTGTGTAGTGTCAATTTGGTAGCTTGTGCTTAGCACAATCTGGGACACATAATCCGGGGCACATAGTAGGTTCTTAATAACTTTTTAATAAAGGAATGAGTAATGAAAGGGATAGGCTAGTAAAACACAAATTTTTAAGTTTTAAAAAAGGAAAAAAATGATGAAGTTAGATTAGAGGAGCTCTAAGATTTCTTCCAGTCCTGATAACATAGTCAGAAAGGTCTTATGACATAGTAGAAAGAGGCCTAATATGGAGTCCAGAGACCTGGGTTTGAGGTCTTATTCTGACAATTACCAGCTAATGAGATTTTGGATAAATCATTTCAATCTTTCTGAGACTCAGTTTTACCCTCTGGAAAATGGAGACAGTAATATTTACACTGAAGACAGCTCTATGGCTCAGTGTATAGAATGCTGAATCTGGAGTCAGGAAGACCTGAATTCAAATCTGGTCTCAGATACTTTTTAACTTTGGGCAAGGTAAACTTCTGTTTACCTTAATCCATTGGAGAATGAAATGGTAAACCACTTTAGTTTCTAGTCTGGTCCAAGGGGTCACAAAGAGTAAGACACAACTGGACAATGACAAAATATTTACACTGTAATGCCAAGATGTGAGAAATCTATAAACATTATACAATTCTGATTTATTAATATTATTATTAGGTTCTATGGAGGTATCTTAGTTTTGGACTAACAGTTTCTGTCTCATGATATAGCTCAAGATGACCGCCTGAGCAGATATTCTCTTGATAGTTTATGAGGAAGAGACTGGTAAAGTACAATGGAGATTAAGGTTGTATTCACAGGATTTTGGATGTAGATATTCCCCACACTCAGCCTTTAAGAAGGTAAAGAAGTTGGACATCAGACAAGTCACTTCCAATTCTTTTTTCCCAATTCCTGGGACCTGGTCGTTTCTATTCTTCTTGGGTAATCTGAAATTTTAAAAGTACAGAGTTCAAATTCTACTTCAGACACTTATTAGCTGTGTGACTGTGAGCAAGTCACTTAACCTGAACTTGCCTCAGTTTCCTCAACTATAAAATAGGGATAAGGATAACACCTTGTTTTTTTAAATAGCTTTTTTATTTTTAAAAATACATGCAAAATGTGCAAGAATGTTTGTGGCAGCCATTTTGTAGTGGCTAGAAACTGGAAATTGAATAGATGCCCTTCAATTGGAGAATGGCTGAATAAAGTATGGTATATGAATATTATGGAATATTATTGTTCTGTAAGAAATGACCAGCAGGACGATTTCAGAGAGGCCTGGAGAGACTTGCATGAACTGATACTAAGTGAAATAAGCAGAACCAGGAGATCATTATACATGGCAACAACAATACTATATGATGATCAATTCTGATGGACATGGCTCTCTTCAACAATGAAATGTTTCAAACCAGTTCCAATTGTTCACTGAAGAAAGTTATATACACCCAGAGAGAGGGATGTGAAATGTGGACCACAACATAACATTTTCATACTCCTTGATTGATGTTTGCTTACATTGTGTTTCCTTTATCTTATATATCTTTTATGTAGATAAGATTTTTCTTGCACAACAATAAGTTTGGAAATATGTATACATATATTCGATTTGCAAATATTTTAACATAATTAACATGTAGTGGATATCCTGCCATCTAGGGGAGGGGTGGGGAGTTGGGGGAAAAATTTGTAACAGAAAGCTATGTAAGGGTTAGTGTTGAAGAATTACCCAAACATATGTTATGCAAATAAAATAAAATAAAAAAATAAAAATAAAAATACATGCAAAGATAATTTTTAACATTCACCCTTTCAAAACTTTGTGTTCCGCATTTTTCTCCCTCCCTCCCTACTGCCTTCCTCCCCTAGACAGTAAGTAATCAATCCAATATAGGTTAACCATGTGTGATTTTTCTAAACATATTTCCACATTTATCATGCTGCACAAGAAAAGTCAGATCATGAGTGTGGACCACAACACTTACTGTTGATGTTTGCTTGCATTTTGTTTTCCTTCTCAGGTTTTTTTTCCTGTAGATCCGATTTTTCTTGTACAGCAAGATAACTGTATAAATATGTATACATATTAAAAAAAGAAAAATCAGATCAAAAAGGAAAAATAAGAAGAAAAAAACAAGTAAGCAAACAACAACAAAAAAGGTAAAAATACTATATTGTGATCCACATTAGTCCCCATAATCCTTTGGATGCAAATGACTCTCTCTCTATTACAAGTCTATTGGAATTGCTTTGAATTACCTCATTGGATACACTTTGCTCTTGAGAGCCAAAAATGATGTATCAGCAGGAAGTCACAGGTTGGGCGAAGCATGGGGAATCTTCACTGACTAAATGGTCATAAAATGGTCATAGATGGAGGAGAAAAGGCAAATTGGGGGAGGGAGTAGTCAGAAGCAAAATACTTTTGAGGAAGATCAGGGTGAAAGGAGAGAGAGAAAATAGAATAAGGGGGGAGGATAGGATGGAAGAAAATACAGTTGTGAAAAAAAAATTGAAGCAAATTTTTCTGATAAAGGCCTTATTTCTCTCTCCCCCCTTTTTCCTTTTTATTTTTTTTATTAAAGCTTTTTATTTGTAAAACATATGCATGGGTAATTTTTCAACATTGACCCTTGCAAAGCCTTTTGTTCCAAATTTTTCTCTCCTTCTCCCCACCTCCTCCCCTAGATGGCAGGTAGTCTAATACATATTAATAATGTTAAAATATATGACAAATTGAATATATGTATACATATTTATACAGTCATCTTACTGTACAAGAAAAATCAGATCTACAAGAGAAAAAACCTGAGAAGGAAAACAAAATGCAAGCAAACATCAACAGAAAGCATGAAAATTCTATGTTGTGGTCCACACTCAGATCTCACGCCTCTCCCTGGGTGTATATGGCTTTCTTCATCACTGAACAATTGGAACTGGTTTGAAACATTTCATTGTTGATTTGAGCCATGCCCATCAGAATTAATCATCATATAGTCTTGTTGTTGCTGTGTATAATGCTCATTTCACTTAGCATCAGTTCATGCAGGTCTCTCCAGGCCTCTCTGAAATCATCTTGTTGGTCATTTCTTACAGAATAATAATATTCCATGACATTCATATACCATAATTTATTAGCCATTCTCCAATTGATAGGCATTCATTCAGTTTCCAGTTTCTTGCCACCACAAAAAGGGCTGAGAGGCCTTATTTCTCAAACACATAGAGAACTGACTCAAATTTATAAAAATGAGTTATTCCCCACTTGATAAGTGATAAAAAGATATGAACAGTTTTCAGATAAAGTAATCAAAGCTATCTATATCATATAAAAATGCTCTAACTCATTATTAATTGGAAAAACGCAAATTAAAATAATTCTGAGGTATTACCTAATATCTATTAGATTGGCATAGCAAAGAAAAGGAAAATTAAAAATATCAGAGGGGATGTAGGAAAAATGAACATTAATGTATTGTTGGAGTTGTGAACTGATTCAACCATTCTTTGAAGAGCAAATTGAAACTATGTAAAAAGGTTTATACAACTATCCATGTCTTTTAAACCTAGCAATATTACTATTAGGTCTATATCCAGAAAGATAAAAAACAAAAAGGAAAAGAACCTATGTATACAAAATATTAATAGCAGTTCTTTTTTGGTAGCAAAGAATTGGAAATTTGTGGCATGCGATTATGATGGAATTAAGAAATGATAAGCAGGATGCTCTCAGAAAAATCTGGAAAACCTTCCATGAGCTGATGCAAAGTGAAATGTACTGTGTATAAAATAACAGCAATATTTAAAATGATCAGCTGTGAATGGCTTAGCTATTCTCAACAATAAAATGATTCAAGACAACCCTGAAAGACTTATGATGAAAAATGCTATCCATACCTCCCCCCCAAAAACTGATAGTATCTGAATACATATTGAAGCATACATTTTTTTAACTTTATTTTTCTTGAGGTTTTTGTTGTCCATGTTTTCTTTTATAACATGACTAATATGGGAATTTTTTTTGCATGACTACATATGTATAACCTATATTTAATTGCTTGGCTTCTCAGTGGGGATGGGAGTGGAGAGAGAGAAAGGGAAAAAATTTCAAACTCAAAGCTTTAAAAACAAATGTTTAAAAGTGTTTTTACATGTAACTAGAGAAAAATAAGATACTAAATAAATTCAAAAAAAGAAAAGATGATCACCTGCTCATGTTGCACAAGAAAGAATGATCAAAAAAAGTTATTAAAAATGTTGGGGAATTTGAACAAAACAGGATAGAGATAATCTTTTTTTTTCCCTGAGGCAATTGAGGTTAAGTGACTTGCCCTGGGTCACACAGCTAGGAAGTGTTAAGTGTCTGAATTCAAATTTGGACACAGTCCAGCTGATTTCAGGGCTTATCTCTAACCACTGTGCAACCTAGCTGCCCCTATAGAGAGAAGTTTTGTCACCAAAATTGTAGTTGTACAGGAGAGCTTTGTAACTGGTAATCAAGTAGTGAACATTACATTAAAGTCTGAGTCCCATTATAAATACTTACTATGAGATTCTATCTTATCTAATTATATAATTTATGTAAAAAAGTATATAGATACTGATTGGAATAGAGTAGATTCAAATGAATCATTTCTCACACCTGGCACATAGTAGGTACAACATAATATTATTATTAAAGACTCTTGAAGAGGTCTGGGTTTCTGGGGGGAAAAAAGGGTGAGATCTTACTGGAAGTAGAAGGATGAAAGAAATGATTTGAAAAGATGAAAGTCATTCTGACCTCTAATTTAGATATCAGTGGTAGCAGAGGTATATCTATTCATGTTGTGGAAGTAATTAGAGAAAGCTTTTATCTCTGTGCTTTCAGAGTCTCTATTCTACATGCCAGTTTTGAGTCACTAGTAGAATTTACATTGCAGGGTTATTGTGACTATAAAATGAGATAATTTGTGTAAAATGCTTTGTAAATCTTAAAGCATCATATAAATGTTAGCCATCACCATATATATATATATATATACATACATAACTATCTATAAAATGGTCATTATTATGCATGGCAGAGTGGATTGAGAGTGTACTTCTTGATTCTGGCTCAGGGTAAGATATTTAATTTCACATTATATAAAGTAACCCTCTAAAATTTGAGGAGAGTACTTGCTTACATGATTAGCCTTGGTGGAAGGAATTTCTTTATCAGCAATGCACTTGATCAATGAAATCAGAAGTCTAGACCAATTACCACACTTTAATTGTCTATCTCATGGAAACAGAGAAGTACTTGAAGGGGTCCAAGAGATCATCTAGTCTAGTGATGTCAAACTCAAATAGAAACTGGGGGCCATTAATCCATAATAAGGACATCTAGGGGGTTATATGTTGACTTCATTCTAAAATATGATATAATCTATGGTTTATTGTATTTATGTTTATTTGTTAAATATTTCCTAATTATGGTTTGGTCATACTTGGATGTTGTAGGTTTCATGCAGCTTAGGCTGAGTGTTTGACAGTTTAGATTTAGTCTAGTTTTTTCATTTTAGATGAGAAAAATGGAGGCCTATAATAGAGAAGTTACTTGCTTTATTTATAAATACTTGTTGATTGCTGGCTGACTGACTGGTTGGATAGATGAAAAAATATGGTCTAGATGATAGTACACTTAGATTCAGAACTAGTTGAATGACTGGACCCAAAGTGTAGTCATTAATGAATTGATGTCACCTTGGAGAGAGTGTCAAGAATCTGTCCCCTGACCTTGGGCTTGCCAACATTTTTACCAAAGATTTGCAGAAAAATAACATCTTTATCAAATTTCCAAATGACATGAAGCCTGTAGTGAGAGCTAATATGTCAGATGGAAAGATCTCAAGAGGCTGGAACAAAGAATTGGCTCTCTCCAAATGAAATTTAACAGGGATACACTATTAGAGCTATTAGGGGAAGGAGGATTTGATTTGTTGTGTTGGGCTCTAGAGAGGACTAATGAATGGGAGTGGCAGAGAGACAGATTTCAGGTCTTTCTAAAGAAAAGCTTCCCAACAGTTATCCTTGTTTTAGTAGTGCCCAATTGTTTGTGTCCCCATTTGGGGTTTTCTAGGCAAAGATGTTGGAGTGATTTGCTTTTTCCTTCTCCAGCTCATTTTACAGATGAGGAACTATGGCAGAATTAAATGACTTGCCCAGAGTCACACAACTAAGAAGTGTCTCAGACTAGATTTAAACTCAGGAAGATGAGTCTTCCTCATTCCAAGCCCAGTGCTCTATCCCCTGCTCCTAATAATTAGAAATGCCCCAAAGTGAAAGTTTATAATTGCATAAGGTTGCCCAAATTAATCCAGACCTTTCCCCAGCATTCTAGCACAATCTCAAAATGACTCTTTTCCATCGATTTACTTCAGGAATTAGTATAATCAATGTCCCAAAAACCAAAACAGGCTGTCTAGAAAGATGGTAAATTCCCTTTGTCCCTAGAAATATTCAAATAGAGGTTGAATGAAAACCTATTAAGAATGATATAGAGGGGAATCCCTGCTTTTGGAGGGGGTGGGATTAAATGACCTCCAAATTATCTCTTCCAACTCTAAGATTCTATGATATAATTCACTTAATAAAATAAATACCAAGTAAAGTAAATACCAAGCACCTACTATGTACAAGGCACTAGTGATAAGTACAGAGAAAAATAACATATGATGCTTGTCCTTAAAGAACTTATGATCCAGTTGGGAGGCAAGGCTTAAATGCATGCAAAATTTAAAAGTATAAGACAAAAATGTATGAGCTGTCACAAGGCACTGTGTGAAAAGAATTTAGTTACTAGTACAAGTAATACATGCTTTAATTGAATTTGAGCAAGAAGGAGAGATACATTTTCATCAGTATGGCCAATCCCACCACTTGCAAAAGTAGTAGCTGAATTGAACCTTGAAGGATGAATGGGATTGTTGCATAAGAGAGGGAGAGAGGGGGGGAAAGGAGCAAAGAGCATTTCAGTTGGAGGATAATGGTTAACAGAAAGGATTGAACAAAAGGTGACTGGATGACAATAGAGAGTTGAAGTTTAGCTGGAATGAGGCATTAGGAGAAGTAATGGAGTCTAAGATTGGAAAGATGGGATCATAGACCTGAAGTTGGAAAGGACATTAGAAACCAATTAATCCAAATGCTTCAGCCATTTTTTTGAGGAGGAAACTACATCAAGAAAATTAAAAGACCATGTAGAAAGATCACATAGAAATGAAGTGGCAGGTCCAGGATCTGAATCTAGGTATTCTGAATCCAAAACCAGGTTTCTTTCCACTGCATCGTTGAAGCTGATTGTGGAAACCTTGTTTACCATGATAAAGAATTTGGACTTTATCCTATAAGCTTTAGTGTACAACTAAAGATTTTTGTTCAGGTCATGATGGGACCAGATTTGTACATGAAGGTTATGCTAGGGGTGGTGTGACTAATTGAGATGGAGAGAGACTAGAATGTGTGAAGAGATAAGGATCCAGTGCCATGGTGTGAGGAAAATGAAAAGAGGACATAGCTTCTAAGATGAGAAGGGTCAGGAGGGAAGGAGAGGAAAGAGAAATCAGAGATGATTGACATTTCTAAGCTTTCAGATCTAAATTCTGTGATCTTATAAACCTGACTGACTGAAAGGCAGAATGGCTCTTCTGTGTGAAGGTCAGGAAAAAGAAAAGGATGATAAGCCTAGAGGATACATGGTATAATGGGAAAAAACCCCAAACCTTGAAGCCAAAAGATATATGGTTGAATCTGGGCTCCAACACTGACTGTGTGACAACAGGCAAATTGGCTAACCTTTCTGATAATTGATTTCTTCTTCTGTACTATAAAGATAATGATACGATATCTGCCTTGCAAGGTTATTGTGAAGAAAATGCTTTGTAATCCTTAAAATGATCTAGAAATGAATTATTATTTTGTACATTTTGAGTCTGAGATACTGGCATAACATTCAGGTAGAAACAATATTTTAATAGGCTATTTCTGTAGGACTTCCCTTACAATCCCCATGATAGTTAGAGAGTATTAATATTGTTACCACTATTTTACAGCTGAAGAAACCAAGATTCAGAGAGGTGGATGGAGACCATTCTCACATGTTTAATCAGGGTCAAGAGCATGGATTCTTTTTTTTTTTTTATAAAGCTTTTTATTTACAAAACATATGAGTGACCTTTCAACATTGACCTTTGCAAAAAACTTTTTTTTCCCAAGCTTTTTCCTTTCCTTCCCCCCACCCCCCCCCCTAGATGACAGGTAATCTAATACATGCTAGATGTACAAATTATATGACAAATACAATACATGTATACATATCTATACAGTTATCTTACTGCACAAGAAACATCAGATCTAGAAAGAGAAGAAGAAAAAAAACAACCTAAGAAGAAAAACAAAATGCATGGAAATATTCACAGAAAGCGTTAAAATGCTGTGTTGTGGTTCACTCTCAGTTCCCACAGGCCTCTCTCTGGATGTATATGACTATCTTCATTGCAGAACAACTGGTTTGAATCACATCATTGTTGAAGAGAACCATGTCCATCAAAATTGATCATCGTATAGTCTTGTTGCTGTGTATAATGTTCTCCTGGTTCTGCTGATTTCACTCAGCATCAGTTCATGCAAGTCTCTCCAATCCTCTCTGAACTTCTCCTGTTGGTCATTTCTTACAGAGCAATAATATTCCATAACATTCATATACCATAATTTATTCAGCCATTCTCCAATTGATGGGCATCTTTTCAATTTCCAGTTTCTTGCCACTACAAAAAGGGCTGCCACAAACATTTTTGCACATATGGATCCCTTTCCCGCCTTTAAAATCTCTTTGGGATATAGGCCCAGTAGAAACACTGCTGGGTCAAAGGGTATGCACTGTTTGATAACTTTTTGAGCATAGCTCCAAATTAAGAGCATGGATTCTAATTTAGTTTTTTTTTTTAAATTTTTTAAAAATTTTATTTGCATAACATATGTGTGGGTAATTCTTCAACATTAACCCTTACATAGCTTTCTGTTACAAATTTTCCCCCCAACTCCCACCCCTCCCCTAGATGGCAGGATATACACTACATGTTAATTATGTTAAAATATTGGCAAATCAAATATATGTATACATATTTCCAAACATCATTGTTGTGCAAGAAAAATCTTATCTACACAAAAGATATATCAGATAAAGGAAACACAATGTAAGCAAACATCAATCAAGGAGTATGAGAATGTTATGTTGTGGTCCATATTTCACATCCCTCTCTCTGGGTGTATATGGCTTTCTTCAGTGAACAATTGGAGGTGGTTTGAAACATTTCATTGTTGAAGAGAGCCATGTCCATCAGAATTGATTGTCATGTAGTACTGTTGTTGCCGTGTATAATGATCTCCTGGTTCTGCTCATTTCACTTAGCATCAGTTAGTCTCTCCAGGCCTCTCTGAAATCATCTTGCTGGTCATTTCTTACAGAACAATAATATTCCATAATATTCATATACCATAATTTATTCAGCCATTCTCCAATTGAAGGGCATCTATTCAATTTCCAGTTTCTAGCCACTACAAAAAGGGCTGCCACAAACATTCTTGCACATGTGGGGCCCTTTCCTTCCTTTATGATTTCTTTGGGATATACGCCCAATAGAAATGCTGCTGGGTCAAAGGGTATGCACAGTTTGATAACTTTTTGAGCATAGCTCCAAATTGCTCTCTAGAATGGCTGTATCCATTCACAGCTCCACCAACAATGCATCAGTGTCCCAGCCCTCTCACATCCCCTCCAACATTCATCATTAACTTTTCCTGTCATTTTAGCCAATCTGACAGGTATGAAGTGGTACCTCAGGGTTGTCTTGATTTGCATTTCTCTGATCAATAGTGATTTGGAGCACTTTTTCATATGACTACAAATAGTTTTAATTTCATCCTCTGAAAATTGTTCATATCCTTTGACCATTTATTGATTGGAGAATGGCTTGAATTTTCATACATATGAGACAATTCTCTATATATTTTAGAGATGAGACCTTTATCAGAACCCTTAAATGTAAAGATGATTTCCCAATTTATTGCTTCCCTCCTAATCTTGTCTGCATTGGTTTTGTTTGTACAAAAACTTTTTAACTTAATATAGTCAAAGTTATCTATCTGGTTTTCAATTAAGAGTTCCAGTTCTTCTTTGGACATAAATTTATTCCATCTCCATAGGTCTGAGAGGTAAACTATATTACGTTCCTCTAATTTACTTATAGCATCACTCTTTATATCCAGATCATGAACCCATTTAGATCTTATCTTGGTATGTGGTGTTAGATGTGGGTCAAGCCCTAATTTCTTCCACACTAGTTTCCAATTTTCCCAGCAGTTTTTGTCAAATAGTGAGTACTTATCCCAAAAGCTGGGGTCTTTGGGTTTATCAAAGACTAGCTAATTTAGTTATCTTGTCTCCAAATCTAGCACACACATCCTCCTCCTTTAGTTAACATTTATTTTCTCTTCCTCTCACTTCCCTTGGAATAAACAAGTATAGTCGAGAAAAAGAAATTCTAAAATAACCATATCTTTCTGTACTCTGAATTCATGACCTCTGTCAGAAAGTAAGTAGCATGCTTCATGATTGATTTAATGACTGGAATTGGGATTAATCATTGAGCTCCTAATCTTTCAAAGTTGTTTGATAACATTGTTGATATTGTATAAATTGTTCTCTTGATTCTGTGCCCTTCATTTTGCATCAGTTCATACAAGTTGGCCCAGGTATTTCTGAAATCATCTTTCATTATGCCATATGGTATAGTTTTATGTTAGCAAGACAAACTGTTACTCATTCTTTCTTGAAGAGGACCAACTATATCAGGAGGATCTTGACTTGGAAGTGAATTGGATTTGAATGAGGCAGAGCTGTGCAAAGTCATCAGCCTCCCTCTTTCCTCCAGAGTCCATAGAGTTCAAGTATTGTTGTTTTCATTTTGTACATATCAAAGTTGATATCAGAAAAGCTTGGAAAGACTTGCATGATCTGATGCTGAGTAAAATGAACAAAACCAAGAGAACATTGTACACATTAACAACAAGATTATATGATGATCAACTGTGATGGATTTGGCTCTTTTCAACAATGAGGTGAATTCAGGGCAATTCCAATAGACTTGTTATGGAAAGAACCATCTGTATCCAGAGAAAGAACTGTGGAGACTGAAATGGGATAAAAGCTTAGTGTTTTCTCTTTTTTTTTGTTATTATTGTTGTTGCTTGTTTGTTTGCTTGTTTTTTTCTTTCTCATGTTTTATTCCCACTTGATCTGATTTTTCTCACATAGAAATATGTTTACAAGAATTGCATATATTTAACCTACATCAGATTGCTTGCTGTCTTGGGGAGAGGAGAGGAAGGAAGAGAGAGGGAGAAAAATTTGAAACACAAGGTTTTATAAAGATGAATGTTGAAAACTATCTTTGCATGTATTTGGAAAAATAAAATACTATTAAAAAAAGTTAGGGGCAGCTAGTTGGTGTAGTAGATAGTAGTAGATAGAACACCAGCTCTGAAGTCAGGAGAACCTAAATTCAAATCTGGCCTCAAACAGTTAACACTTCCTGGCTATGTGACCCTGGGCAAGTCACTTAGTCCCTATTGCCTCAGCAAAAAAAAAGTTAGATGAATGAAGTGTAGTTTTGAGTGATACAGACTTAAAAACTGAACTAAGATTAAATTAAATAAAAAACCTCAGAGACACCTCACATTGCATTACTATACCATACTATATGCACTTACTATACCACATACTGCTGACATTTTGGATCACAATTGTCAGAGTAGGCGTTAGAGACTAATTCAATTCCATTTTATAGAGGAAGAAACCAAGCTCCAGAGAATGGGAATGATATTGGAGATTGGTACAGAAAGTTGGGAGAAACAAGTCAGGTCTAAAGATGTGGATTTGAGAGGCAGGCCAGTGAGAATAGAGCAGAGATCTGGGATTTGGAGAGTGGTCCCCTGTATGTCAATCCTCTAAACATCTGCTCTGTCTTTCTAACCTAGGCTCAAGCAGGGAAACTATTTCCACCATAAAAATACTATGCTTTGATCCCCATTCAGTCACCTTACTTCTCTTTCTGGATGCAGTGGCTCTTTCCATCACAAGTCTATTGGAATTGCCTTGAATCAACTCATTGTTAAAAAGAGATAAATCTGGGGCAGCTACATGGGATAATGGATAGAGCACCAGCCCTGAAGTCAGGAGGACCTGAGTTCAAATTTGATCTCAGGCACTTAAAACTTCCTGGCTAATCCCAATGGCCTCAGGAAAAAAAAAAGAGCTAAATCCATCACAATTGATCACCATGTTGGAAATAGTTTCGCAACATCAGGATGGCAGCCCCTTTAGGACAGCAACTTTTCCCTATCTGACTGTCAATTTCAGCAGAATAAAGAGGCGTCTCTGAGATCACATTTTCATAGTATTTCTATTGGGGGTAGGAAAAGAAGCACAATATACAGATCTTTAAAACTAAGGTCCAATAATAAACATTCTTTGCAGGTCAACAAGAAAGTATGGAGGTTTTTTCAAGGGTAGAATTGTGATGTAGGATTCTCATGAAATTATTCAGTGACCAGTTTCCAAGAATGCAGACTATAATTTGCCCCATATCACTCTTTCTTCCTTTTAGAGCTCCACTGATGCTTTGCCAAGCTAAGCCTTAAACTAATACAGGAAGGAAAGCCCTGTTTCTACACTCTGATGCTTCAGTTAGTTTATTATTAATAATGTAATTGTGCTAATTAATATAACAGCTGACATGTAAATAAAGGTTTACATAGTACTTTCACTTATACTAACCTCCAATTTGGGTCTCAATAACCTTGAGGAATACTGGCTTTGGAGTCAGATGACCTAGCTTGGAATCCAGACTCTCCAGAAGAAATTTGAAGGCAAGTGGGTAATGACTTATTCAAAATGAGGCACATGGAGCTTGAACCTAGGTCTTTTAACTGATTCTGCATGCAAAGTTGTTTCCATTCCACCACTGCTTTGTCATTCAAGAAGCATGTCCCACCTATCCCAACCCTACCCCATTGCCTTTCCCCCCAACAAACACAAACATCTATTCATTTCCTCCCATCCAGGTCCTGATCTCCTCTGCCTCCCGCTTAATCTCACTTTGAGCAGCAATTAAAATTTAAAGCTCAATCTAATTGTTCCCTTGTATACTCGGGTTCTCCCCAGATTGAATTATTTAATAGATTGAATGACACCTGTCTACATACTTGGATGCTCCTCTAAATTCAATGAGCCAGAAAATTAATAAACACTGCTGTGTGTGTCCCTGCTCAGCCCCTCGCAGTCCATCCAACTTAGCATCTCCTCCACATACCTCGGGCCTTCCAGGCTGCTCAGAAGTGGAAAACTGGGCCCACTTCATTCCCTGGCCAGCACTAGACTGTCCTAGGTTTGAGGAGCACTCTGTCCACTAGACATCACAGGTGAGTTTGGGGTTGGAGTAGTGCGTAGAGGCACATTCAGACTCACTCCATTTTCTGCTGAACAAAGAAAGAGATGACATTTGGCACTTTCCTCTTCCCACAGGGTGGTAGCTAATGGAAGGAAGGATCATTGGTTGGCCATGTCTCCAGCACCTCCTACTTTGATGAAGCAGAAAGAAGGATCAAAAATAATAGTTCCTATGTCTACAACACATTTCTCACAATAATTGAAAGAATCAGAGAGTTCGAATTTTTACAACTGAATGGAAACTGAGGTTCATAGAGATAAAATGACTAGCTTGTGGTTCCACTAAGAGTGACTGGTACATTCTGGAGTTCTAAGCTAAGTTTTCAAGAGCCCCTGGATTCTTTCTGTCCAATCCAGAAGCCTTCTACAGAAGCTTTTATGTGACTAATTCCAGGGGTGGAAATGAAACCAGTAATACTTTGGAGATTATGTGGGATGACTAGAGTGTGATTGGGGGCTTATGTCCAGGACAGGAACCTCCTGAAAGAGGCAGGGCCAGTTCTTCCTCATCCTGCCAGAAGCATTGAGATGAAGATATCTCTTGGGAGTGGCTCTACTGATCACACCCCATGAGGACGTTGGATGGTTGCTTCATTTGTTAGAAATTAGACAATCTCCTTTCTTCCCCTATGCTCTACATTCAGATGCTACATCAGTCAATCCATCCACAGTGAGTTCTCAGTGAGTGCTCTGCTAAATCCCTTTTGCAGGGTCTCATCATGGTATGGAGGTGAGCTTGTACTCTAATCATCACTTACCAAGCTGGAAAGGTTTCAAGGATCATCTTGATGGTCCATGATGGATCTGAATACAATTCTTGAGGGGATAGAGGCAAGAATGTGGCTGGAGTGAGTTCAGACAGACTTTGGAGAGCCAGTATAAGCATTTAAGTTAGAAATTAGCAAATGCAACGAATCAAAGATTGGTTGTCTGGAGTCGAGACTTAAGAAAATGATGGAGAAAATGTTAATAATGCAGATTAAACTCAAAAGTATGTTGTGTATACACTTTGGAGGGGGGAAACTGGTTGTTGAACAATTACTGGCATACCACTGGGTGGAGAGATTGTGATGTGCTTTGGGGGAAGACAGGTAGTTGGCACAGGAGAAAAGAGAATGGACTTGGAGTTGTGAATACCTCAATTAGAATCTTGCCTCAAAGACTGTATTTACATGATGTGTGACTTTGATAAGTATGTCTCAACCTTTCTCAACCTCAGCCTCAACCCCATCTGTAAAGTGGGCCTGTTTTCCACCTCACAGGGTTGTTATGAGGGTTAAATGAGTTAATACACATGGTGCACTTTGCAAATCTTGAAGTGCCATATAAATGTTAGCTATTATTGTTACCCACAGTGAAGAAACCAGGATTCTTAAAATGTTGAAGTCATTTCCTACTGTGTGACCAGCCATGTGGGGGGAATAGAATAAACACAATATATCAAATTTCTGTAGGGTTTTGTAGTTTACAAAGAAAGCTTGGCTTTCTTTACCACATTATTGTTAGGCTGGTAGGGCAAGAAGTATTAACCCTGGTTTATAGATGAGGAAAGCAAGGCATAAAGAAAAGGATGGTTTGCCCCAGGTCATCCAGCAAATGAGTGCAAATGCTGGAACTCAGGGCTTCTGATCTGAAGCCTATCTATTATACTTGGATCTTTAGGAGGCAGAAGTCTCAGCCAGAAGGAACCTTAGAAAATAACCAGTTCAATTCTTTTTACAGATAAGGAGTCTAAGGCCTGGAAAGTTTGAGTGACCGTCAAGTTGGAGAGATACAGGAAACAAATGAATGATGTCTCCTGCCTGAGTCTTGTCAGGGAGCTGGGTTACAGAGTTAAGAATGTGATACACCTGGAGAGTCAGGTCGGGGGTGTCTAGCAGGAGAGCCTGATATCTAGTAAGCCTCCCACCAGCAGCAACTGATGCCCTTTGGCTTCTAAAATGGTCTGAATCTGATGGGGGGGAGGGGAGGGATTAGAATCATGGTTGGCCTAGGGTGAGCTTAGAGGCTTAGAAGGACTGTGGCAGCCACTGCTTTAAGGCAGGAGGGTCGCCCCCAAAACACCAAGTTTCTTTGAGAAATAAGCAGGTCTGAGCTTGGCCCCATCTTTCATTATGTAGGACTAAGGCCGGACAAGAGAGTCGTTTTCAGGATCTTAACAGACTGATAAGTCTGTGTGGGCATTTAAACAAAGAACTTTATAGCCTTGTGGCCAGGGCAGGGGAAGGGTTGATATGGCTTGCAGTCACAGAAGTCTCTCTGGTGGAGCTGCAGATCATTATACCATCTAACCCATACTGGCCATGTGCATTGATGGGGGGAGTGTTATGTTCCCCTGGTTTTGCCTATTCAAGGGCAAAAAGAAATTTTGAGTCTTTATGCAATGACATACCAAAAAAAGCATCTTTAAGATCTAGAATGGAAAACCATTGTGTCCCTTGGGATCTGAGTGAGGATAGTATAGGGATTAGGCCACTAAAGCTGGGATGGCATGAGTAGCCCACCCAGGGATTCCTTGGTCCCAGACAGAAGAATCTACTTCCTCCCAGATTTCAGAGGGAATACGGGAGAGCTTTGAGAGAAGCACAAAAAGTTTACCTGAAGGTCTTAGAAGGGAAAATTGGGTCCTCAACTTCACCAAGGAAGCAGGACAAGAAGAAATAAGAAAGGAGTGTTTAAATAACAGGCCACCAAACTGGTAGGGCAGAGAGAAGGTCTCAAAGCAGTTCTTAAGTTTTCCTTCAATCTTCATTACTCTATGGAGGGAGGGACAGGTGAGACCAGAGTGCCGGAGCAAGAAAGAAAATGAGGCCCCTCCATAACAAAAGGGAATTCAATGTCCTTACTTACCATATCCAAAGTTATCCTGGGTTCGGCCATGGTGATGAGTAAGGGGGAGCCTGACTAAGTCCCAAACTCCTGTAGGAGGTCAAGAAATTGGGAAGGTCTTGACCCCTGTGTGCAGTCTCCCTTCTAGTGCTCTTCTTAATTGCACTTGGGACAAGGGCCTGGGAATTTCCTCTAAGGACACAAAGCAGTTTTCTAATGACACCTTGGTCACAGAGGTAATTCAAACCTTATTTTCTTCATTTGACAAAGAAAGAAACTGAGTCTCAAAGAGGCTGAATTTGAACTCAGATCCTCCTGATCCAGACCCATGGATGTATCCATTGAACCATCTAACTTTTATAAATCACCTTAAAAACTTTTATAAATCAAATAAGTACAAAACAAAAGTAAAATCTTAATTCTTAAAAAAAAAACTTAAAGTAAATGAATTATCAAAGTTTAGTGAGGATAACCAAAGATAATTCTTCCCGAAAGACCCAGCGTAGTTTGCTCACTCTAGGAGCAGAGGAGAGACATGGATTGATGGAATGAAGAGAGGAAGGAATTCCATGGAGAGAGAATAAATTGTGTGCTGGCAACAGAGAAAAAATTGCCTGAAGAGTACATGTTGAGGGTCAGGAGAAAAGAGATGAAAGAGATGGGCTGGGGGTTGGAAGTACACCTCTTGAGGAGAAGAACTATGATCACTGGGAGGAGAAATGTGGATTTGATGTGAAAGCAAGGAACAGGGTACAAATCCCAATCACTTCATACATGAATTGTTGCAACTGACAATTGAGTTGGGGGGCGGAGCCAAGATGGTGGAGAGCAGACACGACTTTCTGTGACCTCCTCTGATCTTTCTCTCAAACCAACAGCAGATTAAGCCTCTAGACTGATTTTGGAGTACAACACATTCCCAGAAAAAGTTACATTGGAAGAACTTCAGAACAGGTTTGTTTCAGACGGGCAGGGGGACAGTCTGCTGAGCCGAGATGGCAACTCGGGGAGACAGGCAAGAAGCCGGGCCAGAACTCAGAACATGGCAGTTTCTAAGCACCTGGGAAGTTTCTGTGAGCCTCTTGGGCTACTCTGCCCTGGTTGCAGGTAGATGCTTTGGTAAATTTGCCTTTTGTAGAAGGTAAATTGTTAACATTGAGAACTCAGGACCTGGCCCCAATTGCCCAGCATCAGAAGTCAATCAGTGGAACTGCTCCAGGCCAAATTATAGCAACTGTCTCTCCTTTGCTTTGGACAGACCTCAAGCCTTAAAAAAATGAATAAAAAACAAAAAGTAACTCTCACCATAGACAGCTTTTATGGAGAGAGAAGAACAGACCTCAGATCCTGAGGTTCATAAAGGTAAAGCAACTCCAGAGGAAGCCACAAAGGTGGACATGAACTGGTCCCCATTTCACAAGGCTTTCTTGGAAGATTGCATAAAGAATCTCAAAAGAGAGTTAGATGAAAAATGGTCAAATGAAGTGAGATCATTGCAAGAAGGATATAATGGCCTGCAAAAGAGATATGAAAAAGACACCAATTCACTGAAAAACAAAATTGGTGAAATGGAAAAAGTATGCAATGAACAAATTGGCCAATTACAAAAGGAGCTGAAAAAGGTAACTGAAGAAAATAATACACTAAAAATTAGAATTGAACAAATGGAAGTGAATGAATCAATAAGACTTCAAGAATCAGTCAAATAAAAACAAAAAATGAAAAAATAGAAGAAAATATGAAATATCTCCTAGGAAAAACAACTGATCTGGAAAATAGAGCTAGGAGAGACAATCTAAGGATTATTGTACTTCCTGAAAGCCATGCTGAAAAAAAGACCCTAGACTCCTATCTTACAAGAAATCATGAAAGAAAACTGCCCTGATGTATTAGAATCAGAAGATAAAGTAGCCATCAAAAGAATTCACTGATCACCTTCTGAAAGAGATCCCAAAATTAAATCCCAAGGAATATCATGGCTAAACTTCAGAACTATTGCACCAAGGAAAAGATATTGCAAGCAGCCAGAAAGAAGCAATTCAAATACCAAGGAACTGTTATTAGAATCACCCAAGATCTATCAGCTTCCACCTTAAAAGATCAAAGGGCCTGAAATCAGATATTCAGAAAGGCAAAGGAACTTGGATTATAGCCATGAATAAGCTAACCAGCTAGAATGAGCATTATCTTCCAGGGAAGAAGATGGATATGTAATGATATAATGATATTTCTAATGAAAAGACCAGATCTGAACAAAAATTTGACCTCCAAACAGAACTCAAGAGAAGCAAAAAAAAGATAAAAAGGAAGAACTCTTGAGAATTATATTACTATTATGGGCATATTTAGAGAATTTTACTTTGATTTTACTTTGATAATATGAAAAAGAAACTAGAGGTGGAAGGGGGATCATACTGGAAAAAAGAGGAAAAAGGAGGTAAAAAAGGTAAAAAAAAGGAGATAAAAATAAGGTAAAATCTTATGAAGAGACAAAGAAAAGCTAATATTATTCAGGGAAAGAAGGGAGGGGGATGAGCATTGTATAAATCTTACTGTCATCAGACTGAGCTCTAAAAAGAATATCAGACACATTTGGTTTCACAGAGAAACTTGTCCCTCTTTATACAGAAGTGGGAGGGAAAGGAGAAAAAGAAAGGGAAAGACTAATAGAAGAATTAGGGGAAAGGTGTGAAAAAGGGGGAGGGGCTCTAAAGGAGGGAGGACTGTTTGAGGGAGGTAGTCATCAAAAGCAAAATACTGGGGAGAGGGAAAGGGAGACAGGGGAAAGAAAAGAGAAAAACATAACTTTGGGTAAATAAGACGGCAGGAAATACAGACATAGGTATTTTAATTGTGAATGTGAATGGGATGAATCTCCCATAAAACAGAAGTTGATAGCAGACTGGATTAAAAGCCAGAA